>PVJC01035521.1:0-18094 GCA_004026665.1 Murina feae
TGTTTTGTTTTGTTTTGTTTGTTTGTTTTATAGCCACCTAGTAATTGTGAAATGGTAATTTGTTGTGGTTTTGATTGTATTTGTCTAATGATTAGTGATTTGAACACTTGTTTATAAGCTTATTGGCCATTTCTATATCTTCTTGGGAAAAGTGCTTATTCAAATCCTTTGCTCATTTTAAATTGGATTTTTTTTGTATTGTTAAGTTGTAAGAGTGGGTTTTTGTATGTGTGTGTGTTTTTAAATATATTTTTTATTGATTTCAGAGAGCAAGGGAGAGGGAGACATAGAAACATCAATGATGAGAGAGAATCATTGATTGGCTGCCTCCTGCATGCCCTCACTAGGGACTGAGCCTGTGACCTGGCATGTACCCTTGGTTGGAATCAAATCCGGGACCCTTCAGTCCACAGGCCAGCTCTCTACCCACTGAACCAAACCAGCTAGGGCAAGGGTGTTTAGTATATTCTGGATGTTAGAGCTTATCAGATAAAGATTTAGAAGTGTTTTTATTAAACCTTTGGGCCAATAAGTTTCCTAGTCCTTGCCAAGAGGCTTTGTGTGTCTGTCAGGGCTACCCTTCAGCACCAGACAGATTACTTACTCCATTTTGACCTTTGCCTGCTGCTTGGGCAGAGCTTGAAGGTCAGCCAGCGGGGAGTGCTTAGGACATGGTCAGGTCACTCCTGGCACGAGTGCAGCCCCGGGATTGAACACAGCCCCACAGAAGCATGTGGCCTTGTAGACTCCCAGAAACATGCTGTTTGTCAAAGTCCCCCATGGACATCTCGTTCCCCAGCATATCCTTTTAATGGCTTTGGTCACTTTGTTCTTTGCTGTGATAATAAACAATTGCCACTGATTATTTTCTCCAACACCCTCAGGAAGTGCATGTTCATACTGTGAGATATCTGAGTCAGGTAAAACAAAAGCAAGTCTTGCCAGTAACATTTTCTAGAAAACGTGGGGAATTGAGCTTTGAATGGACTCCGGCCACATTTTATTCCCTCCAGAAGATGGTAGGCTGCTGATCTTGACTCTGCGGGCTTTTGGTTTTCAAGGCCACGAAGGGACTATGAGAAAGGGGCCTGGGACTGGGACACGTTAAAATGCCACACAACTCACTTTTTTTAAAAAAACTGAGGTTTAGTAAAGTCTTGAATAAAGACTCTCCAAATTGATGCAAGCCTTTGGTTAAATTCCAGAGTTCTTAAAAAGTTGACTTTGACCATTTTTTTTCAATGTTCTGGTTGTTCTTTTGAGGAGAGGATTTTTGGAGTTCTTATCCATTCCTACTCTGGCAATGTTTTTGAAATGGATATAAATTTAATGTTTGTCCTTTCTTTAAAGGACATTGTTTTAACAAACAGGAAGTCATATTTTCAATATACAGAAAATATGTGCTAATTCCACGGCATCCAGGTGAAGCCATTCCCTCCATGGTCTTCTCCGAGGCCCCAGTGCAAATTCAATGTCATTTGACTCCTAAGGGACAGAGACCACAAGAACAGCCATTTTCCTCTTTAGTGATACTCTTGCTTCTTGATTTCATCACTCTGAGACTGCATTGTCATCCTATGATGAAGTATGCCCCATGCAAAATAAGACTGCAGTACAATAACATAAATCGAAGAATATGCAATATGTTGGAAGTTGCATTTCACATGACTGAAAATACTGGCAGTTCTGATATTATGATAATAAAAACACTGATTTTGGTGTCTAGATTTCCTTCCATGGACAAAGAATGATAGTGACCAGAAAAAAATTTATGTCATAACTTTTATATTTAATAACTGCCTCCATTGTTTTAGAGTTTTCTGCATTCTGAACAGCATAATAATCACTTCCCTCAGTATCTAGAAGTCATGTGCCCACATGAGAATGGCCAGCCTCAAGGCTGTCACACCATGCAGTAAATCCTATCACTGTAAGAGCTCCTACCTTAGTCTCGATGAGATCAGTCTGCGGTCAAAAGTTTGCTGTTTAGAATATAATAGTCACCTCTCTCAAAACTACTTGTCAGTGGAATCAATGATTTAGCTTGGAAAGTTCTATTAAGGAAGCAAAATCACCAGTCACCAGCGAAGTGCAGGTTCAAAGCTTTGGTTTATGGGCAAGAAGCTGGTTTACCTTGAACAGGGCATGTATGGGTACTAGTATCTGCAGACCAGACTGGCTTGTAGCAAGATAGCATAATGTCCTTCTGTAACCTTTTTATTTTTAAATGGTCTTTTTCGATTTTAAGCCCAATAAAAGTGGTTTTGATGGCATAATAGTAAACCTTAATTCCAATTAAATCATTATTAGCATGTTTGATTGGCTGCCTTTTCACTCCCCCCTCATTACTTCAGCAATCTCAGATTTTTCCTGTTTGAAGTAAAGACAATACAAAGGCAGAGATAAAACAATTGTTTCAAAATCACATAGAACTACTCATAAATAGTAGAAGCAATATTTGGGCATAAAATTCTGAATCTACCTATACACAAAAAACAATTAAATGAATCCAATCTCAAACTAGTATCTTCTTGATAGCAAGTAAACTATCACTGAAAATGCAGTGTCTTTCTACCTGAGGTCATGAAGAAAATGAAGTGTGTTATAAATACACTAGAGGCCCAATGAATAAAAATTTGTGCACTTGGGGGGTGGGGGAGGGCAGGTTCCTCAGCTCGACCTGTGCCCACTCGCAGTCTGGGATCCCTTGGGGGATGTCCACTTGCTGGCTTAGGCCCACCCTCTGGGAAACTGGGCCTAAGCTGGCAGTCAGACATCACTCTGGCAGTCTGGGAGCCCTCAGAGGATGTCCACTTGCCAGCGGGGAGCAGGCCTAAGCTGTAGTTGGACATCCTTAGTGCTGCTAAGGAGGCAGGAAAGGCTCCCACCACCACCACTGTACTGGCAGCCATGGCTTGTGGCTGAGCAGAGCTCCCCCTGTGGGAGTGCACTGACCACCAGGAACAGCTCCTGCATTGAGTGTCTGTCCCCTGGTGTCTGTGTCATAGTGACCTGTCATTCCCAGTTGTTCTGCTATTAGGGTCAATTTGCATATTACCCTTTTATTATATAGAATTATTTTACATTATCAACATTTCTGTTAACAATCATCACTGCAATCCTACATAAAGAATATTATCTATAGGAAATGCATAGGTCATTATTCCAAGAATTGAAAAATTACAAAATACATAAAGCATTATTAAATATTGTAATGCTCGAAATGGTTAACTGAGAACCTTAAACTGCCTTATTTTTTTTCAAAGTAGAGCTTCTTATGTTCCTTAATCTGATGGCGGAAATCACCTACAACAGCGAGCAGACAGGATCTGTCTTCAAATTAGGAAGACATTTCCATCTCACATCTGCTGTTACCAATGTCTAGATACTGAAACAGATGCATCTACAGCACAATTAAGGACATGGATGAAATTTTAATTCCAAGTAATAGAAGTTTCCCGCATGCTGATGATGTGCCTTTTCACTACATCCTTCACCCTGTCTCTCTGTCTGTTCCTTATTTACAAAATGTCACATCTTACATGCTAAATAGTCATTTCACAAATTGTCATTAATGCAGAAACACCCCATAGGTGGACATAATGCACCTGTCATATTGGTTTTGAAGTATTTCTTTACTTTTAATTGGGAAGTTAAATAAAAAGCTAACTGGAACCTTAACTAGAAAACCATTAGTCCTTTATTCATATCTATTTGCACCAGCCATTTTATTTGCACATCTATTCATGCAGTCATTATTAATTTGTTTAGTTTTGGTTTTTATTTTTGTCTTTTTATATATATTACTAGAGGCCCAGTACACAAAATTCATGCACAGGTGGGGTCCCTAGCAGCTGCCAGCTACCGGCCAGTGCCTCCCTTCCCTTGGCTGCCTGCTGCCACTGCCATCAGGTGGAGCCTCCCTTTGCACCTGCCTTGGCCTGGTGCTGCCCACTCACCTGCTCTACCATCCCGCTGTTGTCCCGCTCTCATCGGGGCCCATTGGGACCAGCAGTGCCTCCATTGCCACCCACTGCCAGTGCCCTGTGGCCAATGCCCACTATGTTCCACACCACCCCCTGGTGGTCAGTGCACATCTAATTCTCAGTCGATTGAATGCTCACCTGTAGGGACAATTTGCCTATTAGCCTTTTATTATATAGAATTTTATTAGGATATCCTGGCACATCTGGTACCAATGCCCCTGGTACGTTTAACCCTTTTATAAGCTTCTTATAACCATGATAATAAGTTTTTTAGTGGAAATTTAAAACTGTAAGTATAAAGAACAGCAGGTGCAAATGGAATTCCAGTTTATTCACTACCTCCTGGCAAGTCACTTAGCTTTTTGGAATTAGTTCTTCTTTGGCTCGATAGTGGAGAACCACACTACCTAGCAGATAATACCTGCACAAGGTACTTTATAAACTACAAATAGAGATAACGCTGTTATTAGCAGAAAGTAAACAAGTAGGTTAGCATGAATAATTATGCACCTGGAGCGGTGTAGAGATGGGGAATCAGCTATTCTTAAAGAGATATCTGGGAAGGAGAAGCTTAATAGTCTATTACACATTCTTAGCCTGTTGCATGTTATACCTGTTTTCACATCAAACATCTGCAGAAACTCCATTACCCGTTATAAACTGATTTAAAGGCTAGTTTTGTAATATCATGTGAGTCTCTTTCTATTGCATATTATGTGAACAACACATTTCCTTTCCTTCTTTTGAGGACCACCCAGAAGCTCCTGTATCTATAACATACATAACATTTCTATCATATATCTCCAGAAAAATGTGTGTTTAGTGGATCGAGTATCCCAATGTTAGCATATTTTTCATATTTTTGTTTATTGGAAACATTCACATGTATTTGATAGCAGCAAATATATTTATTAAATGACTCTACAATTTTCTGGCATGAGTCCATGTTTTTGAGTTCCAAATTAAGAAATAACTTTAATATCTGTTCACTGACTTTGAATTTTTATTTAAATTACTCTTAGCTGCAAGAGTTATTCTAAATAGCTGTAAGCAGTAGCCTCCTATTTTTTGAGATGATGGGGCCATTGGGATATTCCTCTGGATTCCACCAATTCATTCTTCAGGTAGATCTTAGCAGTATCAGTCCTTAGACATAAAATGTCAAGTTGGCCATAGATAGCTATTCTTTATTTTACTGGCCACAACTTTTATCTTTCTGTTGGCGCTTTGTGCATTTGCTTTGGCCAGCAATTCTGTAAACTGCAGATATGCCTTTGATTCTAAAAATGCGCCAGTTAATGTCACTGGAGGTCGTTATAAAGGAGTTTTTCCATGTGGCTTGCTTTTGCTTCCCTGCTGGACTTAGCTACATTATTCATGGTCACCTTTAGCCCATCTGGCAGCACTCCTTTTCTCTCATTAGCTCTTCATACATGAGATCTTGTCACCAAGCCTGACAATGATTGACTAACACCCGCTGGTGCAAAAAGCAACTAATGGAAGCTGCTGGGTAGAACTCCACTCCCCGTCCCCTACCCACCCTGACTTCAGTCACAAGTTGCTGGGTCAGCAGTGCCAATCAGTCTGCTCTCCCTTTTCTGAGTTACCTGGTATTTACATGTGATTTCTGGTTGAGTCCTAGACAACCATAGCTATTTAATTTACATAGAACTTCTCTCCAGATAATCAGAACTGAATAATGCTGAATCTTTCTCTGTATATGGCAATATGTAGATAAATTTAAAAATTCTGGGACATGCATTATGGCAATGTTTCATTATCCTACATCCTTAAGGAATTTGACATGTTGATTAACTGAGCTCATTTAAGTGCCTTTTTATTTTAGACTTTATTGCTAATGGGTTTTTTTGTTTTGAAGAAGTCATAAGAAACTAATTTTATGTCTTAACAAGTATGTTAGAATATGATTGACACACTTTCTCATGAATGAAGATCTTGTTCCAGCTTTAACACGCTTGAAATCTCATATATTTCTATAGGTCTATGTAGACAGGCTCGAATGGTATGATTGTTATAATTTTCCCCTATAGTTGTTAATCAACTACTATGAAGTTTTATATAGTTCATATAGTTTATATAGTTATATAGTTTTATATAGTTGTCATTTTGTCCTTTTTTCCATTAGCATCCAATGAACCTTGACTTTTTTGTTCTTTGTGAAGAACAAAAGTGCTTTATGTTTTCTGTGGCATGGTTGGAGGGGTATTTGAAGGACCACGCTGCCATAATAGGCCAATAACCACCTATTCTGGTACTAGGGTCTGGACTTTTCCCACTAGGAATTCATTTTCATTTCTTTTAGCTTTATTGGCTATTTTATATTTAAATATATAAAAACTCTAGAGTCGATAAAGTAAATTGTTTTACAATAAGATGTGAGTGACCTGGGTCAGTTTCATTCTCAAGCGAAGAGAACAGTTGGAATGTTGGACGTGTGTTACACTAGTTAAAGGCCGAAATAGAAAAATAGGATTTGGAGGATAACTTGATCTATTCTATAGTGTTTCCTGGTGTCAGTCTGATTTTAACTCCCCATCATCTTTCCATAAGACAAGTGCCTCTCATTTGGACCAATGACACAGTTCAAGTCTACACTCAGGTCCAAAAAAAATCCCAATGAGAGATCTTGGCCTCAGCCATTTTTAGTTTTCCTGTTTAATCTCCACTCCAGCCAGGGAAGATTTAATAGCTTCTTCAGTTAATCTATCACCTTTCTAAAACAATTTTTAAAATAGAATTTTAGAGAGAGAGAAAAGGAGAGGGAGCGAGAGATAAACATCGATGTGAGAGGAAAACATCCATTGGCTGCCTCCTGGTATGCCCCCTACCTGAATCCAGGGTATGTACTTTGACCTGGAATAGAACTGCAACCTTTTGGTGCATGGGGTGACACCAGCCAGCTGATTCACACTGGTCAGGGCTTCATGTAACCTAGCACATTGAATTTGAGTACAGCTATGGCCAGTATGGCCCTTGTTCCATTTCAGAGTATTAGTTATAAGTGGGTTTCCTGCATGGGACGTCTGCACCCCTATACCCTGTGTGATTCAAGAACCACCTGTAATTTATAGCTGGACTCACTGTGCCAGAACATCCTCAAAGGGCTCAGCATGGGCAGGCTGAGAGAGCATCTTGGACATTTGCCACAAGACAATGTTTCCTTCAACTGTGAGCAGATAGACGCAGCAAACTGTTCCTCTGAGTCCAGTGACAGTAGAGCCTCTGCCTTTCATGCATTTCTAGAAACAGTTTATGTAATTTATAAGGGGGGAAAAGAAGAAAATAAAGTATACTATTTATTCAATGTTACTATCCTTCACTGTCAAAACTTTTTTCTGTTTGCTTGTAATTCTATAATATCTTTGTTAGTAAATAGAAGAATCTCACTTCTTCATGCACCAAATGAAGAAAGAAAAAGGTGTAACTATATGTCATTGTTGTTATTTTGGAAGTAAAAGGAAGAAACAAGCAAAAGGAAAGAACAGTGACTAGGGCATGTCCTTTGTCCTTGAATATGGATGGTTTGCTTGAGGTTTTGTAATTATTTAAAAGAGAGCTCCCTGGCAGAGTTCTGAAAAAAAAAAAAATAGTAGGTAATATTTGATCATTATTTAATGCTACTATAAATAAAAAGTAAATGAACTTTGATGAAAAGGTGTTTAAACTGAAGTCTGTAACATGGATAAATGAGCCAGCCTTCCATTTAGCACCTTATTAAAACCAAATTAATGTGCGGTCTCACCAGGACAGGTAAGTTTTCCCTGATCTTAGAAAAAATATCTTAAGACAATTATTGTGTACTGAATAAGTAAATTTATTATCTTTCAGAATTTTCAGGAAAACAAATTGTATGCTACTGTATTTCAGAAATTTACACCATTTCCTTCTATTTCTACAGCATAGTCAGTTTCATCCCTAGGGAGTTAATGGTTACTTTGCTGCAGGGTATTTCTGAGGACATTTATGATCACTCATAAGGTAAAACCACTTGCTCTTTTCTCAGAAAATCTATGAAATGCCTCTTATTTTTGCATACTTTGGAAAAATTAAAGTTCAAGGAGCCACAGACAAAGTATGAACCTCAACATTATTGGATTTATATGTTAATTTTTTGGTGTAAGCATATAATATTGTCATTAGCCTAGGAGAATCACAGAGCTGACATTTTACTGGCTTCGTTGACAATCAATCAGGGTCAAAAGATCACTTGGATGGCCTCAGCATGAAGACAATACCTATTCTCCTAGGATAAGACCTTTAGTGGGTCCCTTGATTGAAGTTGTCCTCTGGCAAGATACAGCAGCTTTATGTCCTTTCTCAACTCTACATTTATCATTTTTTATACCTTACACTATATCCAAATGGAATTGACCATCATTTCACAAATAATTCTCAGTTTCCCAGCTATATTATTGCTTACACTATTTCACCACCTGAAATTTCTTTCTGTACCCATAAAGTGTTAACCGTTCCTTCAAAACGTTCTCAAATTCAGCCTCCTGATTGACAAAGCAAGACCTAGTTGGTCCCTAATGGGAATGCCCACAGAATCTGGTTTGCACCTCTATTAATTACAGATCCATAATGCTTCATGTTAGTAATCATTTATGTATTTATATAATTTTTCTTCTGATATGTAGTGTTTTAAAAAGTCCAGAATGAACTTCTTTATCAATTCTGTATCCATTTATCACCCTCTGTTCATACATGTTTTTATATATGTGTATTTGATATCATAAAATCCAATATATGATAATAAATTGAAGTGAAGAATGAACAAGATGGAACTCAGAAGGTGAATATTTTTAAGAGAAAATGAAAAATTAAACAGCAACTATGCATTACTGCCATTGAAGACCTAGTTTACAGTATCAGAAATTCATTTAACTTTGGAAGAAATCTAAGCTTAAATAAATTTAAATAGGTTTGCTACATATATTGAGTTTCTACTATGTTCACAACATTACAGACTTGTATGTTTACATAAATAGGTATAGATGCATATGTATATATTTATATATGCTTTTTATTTTATTTTTACTAAACTGCTATCACATATACATATATTACTTTGCAACTAAGTTTTTTTAGTAATTGTATATTCTTCACATCCTATATAATAAAAAGCTAATATGCAAATTGACCAATGACATAATAGAGCAGGGGGCAGATGCTCAAAGCAGGAACTGCCCCCTGGTGATTAGTGCTCTCCCACAGGGAGAGCGCTGCTCAGCCAGAAGCTGGGCTCATGGCTGGTGAGTGCAGTGGTGGTGGTGGGAGCCTCTCCTCCCTCTGCAACAGTGCTAAGGACCCTTTGGGTCCTAAGCCAGCAGTCGGACATCCCCTGAGGTCTCCTGGACTGTGAGAGGGGACAGGCTGGGCTGAGTGGGCCCACCCCCAGTGCACAAATGTTGTTCACCAGGACTCTAGTTAGAGAAAACTATTATTCTTAGTGACTGTATCATAGTCCATAATTTGTGGTACATCATAGGTTATTGATGAACATTTACTTTGCCTTCAGATTTGTTGTTAGAAATAAGACTGATATGAATATGCTTATGTGTACATAATAATATTATTACATTTTTTAATTTGAGATAGTTTCTTAGATGTGAAATTTCTGGACAACAGGTATATAAAATTATAATTTTAATATATTATGCTAATAAATATCCATGGAAGCTGTCATGCTTAATTGTATCTGTGTCTCTTTCTGCTTATCAGTATTTGATATTGCTAATATTTTACATTTTGGTAAATATATTCATGATGATGGTAAAAATCTATAATAATAAAAGCATAATATGCTTATTAGACCAGACAGCTGAATCACCTTCTAGATGTCAGTCTGAATGTCTTTCCGGACAAAGCCATGGCAGCAGAGGCCAAGGCAGGGGCAGTTAGGGGTGATCAGGCAGGCAGGTAAGAAGTTAGAGGTGATCAGGAAGGCAGGTGAGTGATTAGGGTTGATCAAGCAGGCAGGCAAGCAGTTAGGGATGATGAGGCAGGCAGGCAAATGATTAGGGGTGATCAGGCAGGCAAACAGAGTGGTTAGGGGTGATCAGGAAGGCAGGCAGAGGTGGTTAGGGGTGATTAGGCAGATATGCAATCAGGCAGGCAGGCAGGTGAGCAGTTAGGAGCCAGTGGTCCTGGATTGCGAGAGGTTGCTGGCCAGGCTGAGGGACCCACCCCCTGTGCATGTATTTCCTGCACCAGGCCTCTAGTCTTTATATATAAAAGGCTAATATGCCAAGTGTCTGTCTGAACAGTTGCTATGACTTGCACTGACCACCAGGGGGCAGATGCTCAACACAGGAGCTGTGAAGCTGCAGTGACTTGGCAGTGGTGGTTCTTGAGTGATGCACTCCGAA
Source organism: Murina feae (assembly GCA_004026665.1). NCBI lineage: Eukaryota > Metazoa > Chordata > Mammalia > Chiroptera > Vespertilionidae > Murina > Murina feae. Next base: position 10,379 of record PVJC01035521.1, read on the forward strand.
ACCAGAGAGAAGAGAGCCGATTCCTTGTGGGACCCTGTGAGTTCTCCTTCAGCCATGGGTTATGTTAATGCTGGGACACTGTCAGCGCCGAATCCAGTTTATTGCACACTTGCATTTGCATTCCACACCCTGTATGACAGCAACTTTGCAGAGTGCCCTCTCACACTCTGGTACTCCTCGAGGGAAGCTGGAGAACTGGTTTTGCCCCCATCCCCACAGGCCAGGCGGAGGGACCCCACTTACCGGAGGGACACTCTTCACTCCATAGATGCCTTTTGAGCCATGGCATCACCCCAGGTGTGGCCAGCTGGGGCGGGACCTCAGGAGTTTGGCTCCAGGGCATGTCTGGCCTGTCTCACCCAGTCCCGCCCCACTGGGTATGTTCTAATTAATTTCCTTTCAATGTGAACCAGGTCACTAGTATTTTATAACATCTTAGTGTACACATCACTTAATTAAAATTTGTCTTTAACATAGTAACTCTCAGCACACATATTTCTAGTTCCTCCCCTTTCCCCCAAGCTATAGGTAACATTCTATCTCAGCAGGTAATTCTTTAATATTTTGGCAGTGTCTATGTGAGTAAGGCATCGCGATCTCTTGCCTAATATGTAAATGAAGAAATAATGCATTTACATAATTGGTTAATAACATGATAATTTCAAATACATATATTTTGTATGACTCAGGGTTTTTTTTGTAAATTGTATGTTATTATGAGTTATATTGTGCATTTTAATTACACATATATTCTGAAATATAAATATTTACTGTTGTTTCAATAGTATTACACATTTTAGATAGCAATTTTATTTTATCTCTTATATTTATGCACTAATGAATTAAACGTAGGCAACCACATTATATATCACTAACACTCTCCAATTAATTTAATTTAATCTGTCTTCTGTGCTTTGCATCTTAACTTTCTTGTGTCTAACTGATTTTAAATGAAATCCTATTTATCATCACTAGCTTGGTTTCATTTAACCTTGTTGTCACCAGAATTATTGAACTTTATTTTGTATAAAATAAGAAAAATATTCCTTAAAACTGTGCATTAAAATCAGCATTGCACCTCTATTATCTTTTATTCTTTAAAAATTACATAACAAAAACTCATAGGACTGTTGGTATTGTTCCCCTTTTTGCTACAGCTCACAGATGTTAGGTTTTAGAGTTACTTTTATAGGCTGTGAATGTAGAGAGGATGAATTTTATGAGACAAAATCAAGGTTGTGTCATCCCAGCAGGTGAGCCCTCAGCTGGTGGTATGGATGCTGGTACTAGTGGCATAAATTCTTGGTTGTATCTGTGTAACTTTAAAACTGCAGTCATGGTTAAATTTTGAAAATCCCATCAAACAGTGAGTTGTTTGTTTTATAAACACAATGTTAAGTAATTAATAACATTTTTAAATAACATTTTCTCTAAATTTTTAATAATGTTTAATGACATGCTTTATTTAATACCATGTTTTCTTTAATAGTTTATTTTTCATAAAATGTTTCTATTTTGTCTCCTTTGGATCATATGCATATCCTATGTTACCAAAATTCACCAAGCAAGGCTAAATCATCATGTTTATCTGAAATACTTATACATTAATCATTAATATCTTACACTATGTTTAACAAATATAAAAAGTTAAAAAAAACTCCCAGTGGGAGCTGTTATACTCAAATTTTTGTTAGGAAATCTGGATTATGTAATAAAATGTCAAGAATTTTCCAGATGCTTCTGACCTGAAAAGCTGAATTAAAAAACAACACTAGAGCATGAACTTTTCCTTAAGAAGAAAATCTTCAATTTTCTAGAGCTGATTAGTACAAATAGTTTCTACCTACATTTTCTCTTAAGATTTTTACTTACACTTTCTATTTCAATCTGACCTTCTTTTCTCTAGTTAAGGGATTTTTTCTTCCATAAAAATATGCCTAAGTCTTTATCTTCATATCATATATAAGACAGACATAAAAATCTATACTTTAATCAAGTAGACTTTCAATTTTGTTCTTCTAAAAACTAGAATTTGTATAGTTTGTATCTTACATGATTAAAGTTTCTGGTAGTCACTTTAATTAATTCCTGATGTTACTATCTAATTTTGTTATGCAATTAGAAGTATATGTTTGGGGTTTTTTTGTTTTGTTTTTTTTTTGGTAGAAAATGTGGTGCCTGAGTTATAAGATGCTCCTCTGGGTTTTCATTTTGTTATTACATGGTTCATGGAGCAGAGAAAAGTGAAGTTTGAAAATAAAAGAATTGTAGAAGATCCTGTCTTAAGGTGCTTAACTGAATATGGATTATAAAGTGAAGTCTAGAAAACATTATCTCTGGTACATCTATCTTTTGCTGTGATTGGTGGTCATGGGGAAAGGATGTTCCCTTGCTAAACTGTTCAAAATTTATTCTCCACTCATGATATTCTAAACATTGCACATAATTTACTAATGATGCTCTCCCTGCTTATTAAAATTTAATATGCCTAGGCAATGAATTGTAAAATCCAGTACAAAATAATCTTTTAAGGGCCAGGAGTAATAGTGAAAGAACAGTAATAAGGCATTACTGAGATGGCAGCAAAGAAAACCATGGCATTATTTTATATTTTAAAATCATAGGCAGAAAAGAGAGAGTGAGAGGGAAGTCAGCAAAAGGTAGAAAGCACTAGATAAAAAGAAAGTGTTGAGAAATTACACTACAATGGAGGAAGTTCAAAATGGCCAAAAAATGAGAGAAATGTAAACAGAAAAAAATAATAGAAAGAGTAGAGAGGAAAAACAGAAAGGGAGAAAGAATAAAAGAACAGATGAAAACTGAATTTATCAAATCAAAGGTATTTTAATCAGATACAAATGGAATGATGATATAATATATCTGATCTCTTTTATTTGGACTCATCAAAACTAAATGATTCACTGTTCTTCAAGCCATTTCACACATTGTGAAAAGATAAACAAAATACAAGCTATTCAAAATTATGCTTTCTATGAAGAAAAAAGTTGTTTTTCATTTTTCTGAAATCCAGTATTTTGTTTGTGTACATGTAAGGTGTGTGTATGTGTATGTCTATTTATAGAACCAAGCCTCTTTCCACTAGTAATGTTCAGCTATATCTTTCTATTAACAAAAATGATTATTTAGTTTGTATTTTCTCAGGGAATTAACATAGAAGACCAAGAAATTAATATTGATTTCAAATGTACAAGATGAGGTTTTGAAAAGAGGGGCCTGCTTGATTTTGAAACAATTAAATGATTAAATTTCCCAAAACAGCGAATCCATTGCTGTTAAACTTAAAATGTGTTTTATTAAGAAATAGCTGTTTGCTACCTCTATAATATTAATAACCAAATGCAAAAGGAAATCATGAGAGGAAATAGTCCAAAGGAGACCTAGAAACCATTTATTTTAGAGAAGGCTGATAATGCAAGCTTATTTCACAAATGCAAGACATCTGTACAAGGACAGAAACAAGCAAGTTTCAAATGTACAGAGTAAGTACTGCTGAAGTTTTATAATTAGTTATAGGATGCATTTACGTTGTTTGTTAGGTGATTAACACTTGCTGATGACTTAGGGTCAATGTGATTCATAGGCCATTCTCTCTGCAAATTTGTTTTCCTTGCTGCATGAGGAAACATTAAGCCTCAGTGGTGGAAAAAAAAAAAATACTGAAGGCAAGAACAAAGACTCTACAAAAGCGGAAAGCAAAACCTGTCAAAATAATTCTAGTGCAAGTCCAAGAGGAGCCAAGCGCTCTTTCCAGATGCTGCCTCTGACAAGAAACAGGGGAGACAAACTTTGTCCACATTCATTGGAGATTTCCATTTCTTTCAACAGAAGCACTTCTCAGATCACTGCTTTGTAAAGTGTGCCCAGAGCTGAGCCCTTAGGAGCGCCTCCAAAGAAGAATGGATCTTTTTCCTCTTCGCCAGGTCTGTTTATTATTGAACTCACTGGATGCACTCATCCCTCTGGCCTCAAGGGTTTTGTTAAAAAGCCATTAGAATGAATACCAGCTACCGGTCTAAGCACTGGAAACAGTAAGGAAGGCAACATCACACGTGTGAACACAGAAGCTCATACTCTCCAGGAAAATAATATGTGTAGAAGCAAATGGACTCCCCCTGGTACTAATGCAGAAGATGATGCCTGTGGAATGGCATGGTGTCTGCCATCAGGATTTGCAAAGGAAAGGGATGCAATTTTGAATTCTGCCTCTCAGACACCTGGGTTCCCTATGAATTATTGACTGGGGGTTGAGATGAGGAGAGGCAATTGCCCAAATCCTTTCTTTTGCCTTTCATCGGACCCAGCTGCCAAACCTCACCACAGGGCTGCCTATCTCATTGGCCAAGTGGGAATGGCTGTTGGGCAGAAGGCAGGACCATGAAAAAAAGATTAGTTTCAGGGAATGAGTTTATGCCTTGGGTTTCTTTGGTTCAGCATAGATCAGTTCACTTGTTTCAGAAAGATCCCAAAAAAACTAAGTGACGCTTTGAAGAAGTGGAGAAATCACTGTTTTAATTATTACGCCGCCGCACATACGGACTCTGGAAATGTTCCAAACAGAGTGGAGTAACACGCGGGGACTTTGCCTTATAACCACCTCTTGAGTTCATTGTGTTGCAAAATGCGCCCTTCCTCCCTCGAGGCCCTGGAGTAAGTGCTACCCCCATCTACCCTTCTCCCAGGTGTCCCAAGGTTTTGGTGCCAGTTAACAATCCACCTTCCCCCAGGTAGTGCTCATGGCTTGCAAATTCAGTTTCGAGGGAGGAGGGAGGAGGAGAAGGAGGCAATGACTCAGCCGCAGGTCATTAAGAATGCACACTGAGCCTGCTAGCATGAATTCCTACCCCATTTCCTCAAAACATCAGGGCTACCTTTGAATTAGCCCTTTTAGCCTTCTCACACTGAGCCCCACACTAACTTTGTTCATTTTTTTTCCTGTCACTAAATGTAACACTGGCCCAATAGAGATTTTCAAAATTCTATCAGTGCAAAGAAAATTAATAAAATAAAGCAAACTATTCCTTTGAGTAAATCACACTATTCATTTAGGAGCATGTGAAAAATGAAGAGCTACCAGGCCAAGGAGAGCTGCTCAGAAATCCAGCCCGCTATGCTTGCCTACTATCTTGCTATTCCCTGAGGACCTCAGGAGGACTCCTTTAAATCCTAGACTAAAGGGAATCAGAAAGAAAAGAGAGAAAGGAGGGAACCTCAAAGTTCCTTTGTCCTCAGTTCTGAAATCAGGACCCAGATTCAGTGCGGAGATGCCTTGTATTATGGGCTAGTCTCTTCACATCAAATGATGTCATTAGTGTTGGGAGTGTATGTTAGCAGATGGGAAAAGTACTAATAGAAAATGTCAGGTATGAGGGGGAGGGGATTCTGGCTAAACTGACGTGATGATATTGTTGTTGACGGCAGGCCAGGGTGACAGACACTGAAGCATAGTAACCTCCATCTTGTATGAAAACTGCTGCTTGAAATCCTCTGCTATTGTTAGATAGTCCCTTGTTCCATAAACTGTCAGTCTTAGACAGTCTCTTATTCTGCAGAATAACTGTTTTAGTTTGAATAATAGGAAATGATAAAAACTTAACTGTCTGACCTTGCAAGCCAGCCATCTAATGTAATGGACTAATACTAATAATAATTCCCATATTCTTATGCCAAATGTTTGCTCTTTATGTGTCCAAGATTACAAACTGTAACAATAACTCACACAGAGCCCATTGTAAAATCTGCAAAAAGCCAGAAAACTTCCTCTGTGTCTTGGCTCAGAGATTTGAAAGAAATACCTCCCTCTGGACCTCTGTGAAATAAACAACTCCTAATTAATTGGCTCATTAAGGCATTTTGTATCTCACTCGCTGATTATGATACAACAACACCACTGGGGAGATGATAGAGAATGAAAAACCTTATCAGATGTCCAGGGTTATCAAATGTCAAGGTTGGACAATCTGGCTAAACTGACTTAGCAGGATGCAAGATTCTTGATAAAACTGGAGATGAAAACATGAACACAAAAGCACAAAAGTCATGGTCTACTTGCAAGTTGAGGAGCTTAAGAAGAGTTAGACCAAGGAGACAACCTTTGTCGGTCCTAAACCCATGTGACTGGAGGACGTGGGTAGTGACAGAGGGAAGACCAGCTGAGGAGGGAGCAAGAATCTTGACCATATGCAAGCCAAAGAGAGAGGCCTCAGAAATGAACTCTGCCAACACTTTGATCTTGGACTTCCAGCCTCCAGAACTGTGAGAAAATAAATCTCTATGTTTTAAGCCACCTCGTGCTCTAACAGTCCCAACAAGCTAATACAGCTAATCCAACTGTTAATGCCCAACTCCATGTGGAAACTACACATCTGCATTGACCAGACACTGTGATTCACAGACAGCTCTTACATCATTAGGATAAAGTTTCACTCCTTGCTGTGGGTGGGGAATATATGTAAACGGACAAAAGGTGTCACAGAGTCAGTTAAGAAAAACAAACATTGTAAGAAGAGACAACACTGACTTGGAGATACAGGAACACATGATTTTAGAGTTTAGATATGACCCAAAACTTTCCTATCTCTGATTTGGGTCCATAAATTGAGCAAAATGGGCTAAGTTTTAGCAGTGCCAAAAGGCAAGTTGACTGAAGGAAACTTAGAGGATTAACAAGGGGGAAGCCAGGCATGATTTGCAGCAAATTCAGGATGAATTTACCCTCTCTGGCAATTATATCATACTAGAGGCTTGGTGCACAAAAATTTGTGCACTCATGGGGGTCCCTCAGCCCGGCCTGTGCCCTCTCACAGTCTGGGATCCCTCAGGGGATGTCCACCTGCTGGTGTGCCTGGCCAGCCTGGGTGAGGGGCTGATGGCTGTTTGCAGGCTGGCCAAGCCCCCCAATGGGAACCCTCACCCCATTGAGGTGTGGCCAGCCTGGGTGAGGGGCTGAGGGCTGCCCATAGTCCCTTCAGGGTTCAGGTCCCTACTGGGGTGCCTGTACAGCCTGGGTGATCAGACACTGGGGCTGAGCATTGTTTTCAGGCTGCCCACAGCTCCTATTGATCCAACATCCCAGCAAGCCTGGCTGGAATCAGGTTTCTGGGGTTTATCTTCTATAATTGAAACTTTGTTGCCTTGAGTGGAGGCCTAGTCAGGCAATGAAGCCTCCTGTTTGCTTCAGCTCTGTGGCTTATATAATTGAAACATTGTTGCCTTGAGCAGAGGCCCGGCTGGCCTAGGCAGGCAGTTTCAACTCCATTGCTGGTGCAACAGAAGCCTCCTGTTTGCTCTAGCTATGTGGCTGCCGGCCGCCATCTTGGCTGGGTTAATTTGCATACAGCTTCTCTGATAGGCTGGTGGATGTGGCTTGGCTTGTGGGCATGGCTTAGGTGTCGCAAAGTGATGGTTAATTTGCATACTACTCTTTTATTAGATTAGATTCTAAAGACTGTAAAGATACCTTAGGATTTAGAAGAAATTTAGTGCCCTGTTTCTGTTTGTTGATTTGTTTGTTTGTTTGTTTGCATGCTGCCTGGCTCCTCTGGGATACTGATTCACTTACCAGTATTTATCTCTGATAAATTCTATTTTCTTCTCTCCTCTATACATGCCTCTTAGTAGTTTGTGGTCTCTCCTAAAATTATATGGGAGTAACTCATGATGTGAGTCACTAAGGAAAATGGAGGAAGAACAAATTTT
>PVJC01035522.1:0-18216 GCA_004026665.1 Murina feae
AGGACTCCAGCCCCCAAGAGCTTGCTTTCCCGCTCCCCAGTGGCCCCCAAAGGGCCTGGGGAGCTGCCAAGCAGGCCACCGACTCTTTCCCACTCACCGGTCCCCTGCTGCCTTCCTTTCCCACTTCCCGGTGCCGCCAAGGGGTCTGGGGAGCTGCCAAGCAGGCCCCTGGCCCCTGCAGCCTTGCTTTCCCGCTCCCTGGTGCCTCGCAAAGGGCCTGGGCAGCTGCCAAGCAGTCCGAGACTGCCCCGCTGCCTCTTTCCCACTCCCCAGCCCGCTACCTTGCTTTCCCACTTCCTGGTGCCCTGCAAGGGGCCTGGGAAGCCCACCAAGCAGGCCGCTGACCCCCTGCCGCCTCTTACCTGCTCCCCGATGCCCCTCCAAGGGCCTGGGAAGCCCACCAAGCAGGCCGCCGACCCCCTGCCGCCTCTTACCTGCTTCCCGATGCCCTGCAACCCTGCCGCCTCTTTCCCACTCACGGGTCCTGGGTCCTGCGCTGTCCCGCTCTGTGCACTCGGGAGGTCCCTCAGCCCGGCCTGTGCCCTCTCGCAGTCTGGGACCCCTTGGGGGATGTCCACCTGCTGGCGTGCCTGACCAGCCTGGGTGAGGGGCTTTAAGGCTGCCCACAGCTCCCATTGCCCAATGTCCCAGCAAGGCCGGCTGGATGCAGGTTTCCTATAATTGATGCTGTTCCTTTAAGGCGGCCTTTTACTAACGAAGCCTCAACTCTGCCTCACCTCTCGGCTTCTATAATGAAACAATTGTTACACTTAATTGTTGCAAATATGCGTTTTGCTTCAGGCCAAAGGCTAAGGAGCCAGCGAGCAAGTAGTTTCGCTCTCGCTCCTGCTGCAATGGACGCTGCCTAAATGTTTACTCAGGTCCGGACGCTGCCTAAACGTTTACTCAGGTCCGTGAGTGGCGGCCGCCATGTTGGCTGGGCTATTTTGCATACAGCCGTTCTGATTGGCTGTGGGCGTCCCGGAGAAACGGTTAATTTTACTATTCCGCTTTTATGAGTTTAGATTATATGAAGAAACTATAAAAAGGAAGTTCAAGAAAAAAAAAGTTGTTGCTTTTTTTCTTTAAGGGAGAGATTTACCGTAGTAGCCCCTAAGCTTGAAATGTGGACAGTAATCACATGGGGATCTTGTTAAAATGCAGATGTTTACTCAGTGGGTTTGCAGCGGAGCCTCATATTCTGCTTTCCTAATGAGCTCTCACGTGTTGCAATGCTCCTAGCCGGGGAACTCCACTTTGAGTAGCACGGAGCCTAAGGCTATGCCGGTCCTATGGCAATAGTGGCTTCTCTTAAAATAGAGCTCTGCTGTCCACTCATAATTTGTTCAAATGGAAAAGAGATAATATATATATAGGCATCTTAAGTAAAAGAAGTATTTCCTACCTTCTATTTTCAGTCTTTCAGCTAGCTCTCTACATTGAGTATACTTCTTCAAGGGCTCTGGAACAGCCTTTGCCAATAATTCCAGGTCAACTTCCTCATACTTCAGAACATCTAGAGCTCTGCAAATACACAAAAATTTCATTAACATAGGGCTCCACACAATGTAAGACAGATTAAGAACAGGATTCCTTGGAAATAATAATCTCAGAATAAACAGTATCAAAAGATACCTAATTTTTTCCAAGGACAGTGAACAAATGCAGCTACATCTGCAACATAGAACCTCAATAAGATGTGTGTGATTCTCCCCAACTCCCTTCCCTTATCACGAGAAATGAGTTGTTGGTAAAGTTTGCATTGCTATAACCCATTTGTCCTTTCCAGAATATCTTCTGATAACAAGGGTCTGACTGAATTCCCTAAGAATTTACGTGGCCATAGCCACGTAAGCCTATGTTCTGTAAGAGAGTCATCCTTTTGCATGCTCGTCGGACCCAACTGAAGGAAGTCTCCCGCTTGCTCCAAGACTGCAAAATATTCTGCACTTTCCCTCTCATTTTGTGTGGTTTTCACAAGGCCTCACTGATTTATACAGTTTACCTATACTTACAGCTGTAATTCATTTTATTTTTACTTACTAACTTTGATCTTTCCCTCTTTTTGTAGATTGCCTTTTTAATAAATGCTACCCACCCAAAACCAATTAAAACAAGTCATTATCAAATTAACAGAAAGTCAGATCTGCCCATCCAGGGGTCCCAAGTTCTCCCAGGCTTCCCACCAACCTTCTCTATAGCCCATTCTATTATCATAGTCATGCATTACTACCTTTTGCAGATGTCTGACTCATCTATCCCTCAGGGAGCCTGCTCTAGGAAAGTCCAGAAGTTTTCTCTACACAGGGGACTGGACAACTAATTAGAGGCTTCAGCAGATAAGCTACACTGAAGTCACAGAACCAGATGCTCCAAAAGGGTAATGGTTATCAATTTCAGAAATTATAGAACACTAGAGGCCCGGTGCACGTATTCATGCACGGGTGGAGTCCCTCAGCCTGGCTGGCAATTGGGGCTGATTGGGGCCATCTTGCCCAGTCCTGATCAGGGCCCACTGGGACCAGCCAGCCAAGGGGAGGGACCGTGGGAGGTTGGCCGGCCGGAGGAGGTTGGCTGTGGGAATGCACTGCATTGAACGTCTGCCTCCTGGTGGTCAGTGCACATCATAGCTATGGGCCGGTCATAACAGTTGCTTAGGCTTTTATATATATACTAGGGGCCCAGTGCATAAAAATTTGTGCACTCGGGGGGTCCCTCAGCCCGGCCTGTGCCCTCTTGCAGTCTGGGACCCCTTGGGCAATGTCCACCTGCTAGCGTGCCTGGCCAACCTGGGTGAGGGGCTGATGGCTGTTTGCAGGCTGGCCAAGCCCCCCAGTGGGGACCCTCACCCCATGGGGGTGTGGTCAGCCTGGGTGAGGGGCTGAAGGCCGTTTTCAGGCTGCCCACAGTTCCCATTGATCCAACGTCCCAGCGAGGCTGGCCGGAATCAGGTTTCTGGGGTTTATCTTCTATAATTGAAACTTTGTTGCCTTAAGCAGAGGCCTAGTCAGGCAGTGAAGCCTCCTGTTTGCTTTAGCTCCATGGCTTCTATAATTGAAACATTGTTGCCTTGAGCAGAGGCCCAGCCAGCCTAGGCAGGCAGTTTCAACTCCATTGCTGGTGTAATGGAAGCCTCCTGTTTGCTCTAGCTCCATGGCTGCTGGCTGACATATTGGCTGGGTTAATTTGCATATAGATGCTCTGATTGTCTGGTGGGCGTGGCTTAGGTGTTTCAGAGCGAAGGTTAATTTGCATAATACGCTTTTATTAGATTAGCTACTAGAGGCCCAGTGCATGAAATTTGTGCACTCAGGTGTAGGGGGAGGTCCCTCAGCCCAACCTATGCCTTCTTGCAGTCTGGGAGCCCTCAAGGGATGTCCCAGACAGTTTATACATATTTAAGCTGTCAGTCAGACATCCTTAGCGCTGCCACGGAGGCAGGAGATGCTCCTGCCACCGCCACTGCACTAGCCAGCCATGAGCCCAGTGTCTGCCTCCTGGTGGTCAGTGTGTGTCATAGCAACCAATCATTCCACCTTTTGGCTGATTTGCATATTAGCCTTTTATTAAATAGGATATAGATAATGGAATGGACTTCCTAATGACTAACCCAAAAAAAAGAGTTACTTTGGAATCAAATAGGGTTGTGACCTTGAAGAAAAACCCCTGACCATCTACCTTATTAAAAAAACAACAACCTTTTGTTTACAAGGCTTGGTTCACAGGTCCAGAATTAAACACATGTTTTGAGTCAGGCCTAAGCCTCAGAGTACAGAGGTCTGGCACAGAAAAGATAGAGGTCTGGCACACTTCAACAAAAGATAAGAGAACTTCTGAGCTGCCTGCTGACTAACTCATCAATGGGTTTCTGTGTAATCCTGACAGGAAATGAATGTGCACATCCATCTGTGTATCTCTCTGGCTAAAATGCCTGCTCAACCCAGCTGGTGTGGCTCAGTGGTTGAGCATTGACCTATGAACCATAAAGTTTGATTCCTGGTCAGAGCACATGCCTGGGTTATGCGCTCGATCCCCAGTGGGGAGCATGCAAGAAGCAGCTGATCAATGGTTTTCTCTCATCTTTGATGCCTCCTTCTATCTCTCTCTCTCCTATCTCTCTGAAATCAATTAAAAAAATAAAGCCTGCTGAAAGTCTGGTTCAACTTGTTAGTGCTCAGCACAAAGCCTGGCATGTATGCAGTAAAAGCAATCAATGTATTTTGCTCAACTTTCTATCTTTTTAGTTTTATATACCGAGGAATTGATAAAGTGAGTTCATTTAGGATATTAAATGTCAATGTAATCAAAATATATTTTTTAATATAAAAAACAGTAGGTTAAAAAGAAGTGAATTCATTTACAGAGGCTTAATACTAGGCTGTAAATATTCTGCTGAAATCCAAAATGGGGCACTGGGACCCTGTTTCCTCCTTAAGGGAAAGACCCAAATTGAAAAGGAAAGCATTTGGCCAAATTACTTTATTTTTTTAAATCACCTTAATCATAGAATTTGTTTGATAAAAATAAAACTGTAGCGTCCTGTTACATCTTCTTATCATTCTATTAGCATTTTAAACTGAGTTGAAAACAATCACTCCCCTGCTTTCACTATGAGCTCAATACATAGTCACATTTAATGCAACTTCTAATTATATAAATTTGAAACAGTGTGATATTTGATCAAAACAAAGTATAATGTCATAAATCCCTTGTGCAAAGTTTGAAATAATGTGTAACTTCCTAAATTTAAACAAACAGCTATAAAATGGAGTAAATTACAATTACGAAGTATGTTTACTACTACTATCTGTTGGTGCCACTTAGCTGGTAAATAAATATATCCATCAACCTTATTTGTGAATCAGGCTATCATTCCTGTGAATGTCTTTGATTTGGGTGACTACTATGCAGGTTCTTTAATAATTACTGTTACTATAATCTGTTTAACAGCCAACATTATACTCAATGGGCAAAAACTAAAAGCATTTCCCTTAAGATAAGGAACGAGACAAGCATGTCTGCTTCCTTCACTCTTATTCAACATAATACTAGAAGTCCTTGCCACAGTGATCAGACAAGAGAAATAAAAGGCATCCAAATTGGAAAGGAGAAGGTAAAACTGTCATTTTGGCTCAGTGGTTGAGCATGATATTGCACATAGAAAACTTTAAAGACTTCACAAAAAAACTGCCGGATTTAATAAACCAATTCGGCAAAGTAGCAGGATACAAAATTAACACCCGGAAATTGATAGCATTTTTATACACCAATAATGAACCTCAGAAAAAAAAAACTAAAAAAAAATGCCATTTACCATTGCCAACAACAACAAAATAGCATACTTGGGAATAAACTTAACCAAGGAGGTAAAAGACCTATACTCGGAAAAATTTAGGACAATGAAAAAGGAAATAGAGAAAGACCCAAAAAAGTGGAAGCATATATTGTGTTCATAGATTGGACATTAAAATGTCCATACTACCCAGAGCAATCTACAGATTCAATGCAATCCCTACTGAAATATCAATGGCATATTTCACAGATCTAGAACAAATATTCCAAAAACTTATACGGAACCAAAAAAGACCCTGAATAGCCACAGCAGTCTTGAGAAAGAACAAAGTTGGAGGGATCACAATACTAGATATCAAACTATACTACAAAGCCACTGTAATCAAAAGAGCCTGGTGCTGGCACAAGAACAGGTATATAGACCAATGGAACGGAATAGAGATCCTAGAAATTGACCCACAACAATATGGCCAATTAATATTTGACAAAGAAGGTAAAAGCATAGAATGGAGTAAATATAGTCTCTTTAATAAATAGTGTTGGGAAAATTGGACAGGTAAATAAAAAAACAAAAAACAAACAAAAAAACTAGACCACCAAACTTATACCATACACAGAATAAACTCAAAATGGATAAAAGACATAAATGTAAGACATGAAACCATAAAAATCCTAGAAGAAAACATAGGCAGTAAAGTCTCATTTTCACTGATACATTGCCTAAGGGAAACAAAGGACTAAATTAACAAATGGGACTACATCAAACTAAAAAGCTTCTGTACAGCAAAAGAGGCCATCAACAAAGTGAAAAGGGAGCCCACTGTATGGGAAAACATACTCACCAATGATACATCTGATAAGGGTTTAACTTCCAAAATATACAAAGAATCCATACACCTCAACACCAGGAAGACAATCCAATTAGAAAATGGACAAAGGACGGACCTGAATAGACATTTCTCCAAAGAGGACATACGGATGGCTAATATACACATGAAAAAATGCTCAGAGTTACTAATTATCAGGGAGAAGCAAATTAAAGTGACAATGAGCTATCACTTCATACCTGCCAGAATGGCTACTATCAATAAATCAACAAACAAGTGGTGCTGAGAATGTGGAGAAATGGGAACCCTAGTACACCGCTGGTGGAAATGCAGACTAGTGTAGCCACAATGGCAAATAGTATAGAGGTTTCTCAAAAAACTAAAAACAGGTCAGCCATTTAATCCAGTGATCCCACTTCTGGGAATATGTCCTAAGAATCCCAAAACACCATTCAGAAGAATATATACACCCCTATGTTCATGGAAGCATTATTTACAATAGCTAAGATCTGGAAAACAGCCCAAGTGCCCCTCAGTAAGTGAATGGATAAAAAAGCTGTGGTATATTTACACAATGGAATACTACACAGCTGTAAAGAAGGATCTCTTACCCTTTGAGACAACATGGAGAGACTTAGAGACTATTATGCTAAGTGAAATATGTCAGAGAAAGACAAACATCACATAATCTCACTTATAAGTGGAATCTAATGAACAAAATAAACTGACAAACAAAATAGATCCAGAGACATGGAAGCATGCAACAGACTGACAATTCTCAGAGGGAAATGGGAATGGGGAAGAAGAGATTAACCAAAGAACATATATGCATATATACATAACCCATGTGAAGGCCTGGGGAGGGGGCAACAATACAGACAAGTTTTTAAAAAATGAGTAGGGAGTCTTTAACGTCTCTTTGAAATGATCTCATTTTTCTGTAAATCCTATAATTTGTAAGTTCTGTAATTGACATTAAAAATGCATACCTGAGAGATAAAACTTTACCCATACTTATAGAAGCCTCTGGGATTAACTTTTTCCATTTAGAACTTGAAAACTCAATGGATTTTAACATAGAAATGCCTTCTTCTAAAGAAGACTTCATCCAAGAAGCTCTTTCATATCTTTGTTGGGACACACAGCCAGCTTCCTTATACCCTAGAAGGCGGCAGGAGAGAACACAATGAGAGAGGTCTGGGAGAAGAGTACACCTGGTTGGCAGACTCAGTGAAGAGTTACCTCGGAATGTGAGGCGGCTGTCGGCATTATCAGGGCGCAGTGACAAGCGGAACTCTGCTCGGCTGGTAAACATTCGGTATGGTTCATTGGTGCCCTGTGTGGTGAGGTCATCAATCAGGACTCCTATGTAGCCTTCTGTTCGGCTAACAACAAAAGGAGGCTTGCGTCTGACCCGAAGACTTGCATTGATTCCAGCTATCACACCCTACAAGAGGACTGAAATGGTTAAAAGGCCATTATGAACTGAATGAAGAACTGTCCTGTTCAGAACACGACCCAGAAAAAAACAGCCTGGGGCCGTAAGAAAGCAGGCACTGCCCAGAATGGATAGACTCGAGGTAGAAAATCTGAACCTTACTCAGAAACAGAATATGGGTAATGTACCACTTTACGACGCTATGATTCATTCAATACATGCCTAAAAACTCTTCTAGCCTTTTCCCACTTATCAATAAAAAGAATATAACTTCCCACTTAATAAGAATAATATACGATCATTTTCAGTAAAGTTATTTTAAAAGAAAAATAAAGCCACAAGTGTTTTTAAAAAATCCTTTGGTATACAGTAACCATCTCCACATAACCTGAAATAGAAATGTCTTCTATTAGTTATGCGTTTTATCTAAGATCTATATAATTATCCTAACAGACATTAAACAGAGGAACACCAGTTAAATAGTCCCTTTCTGTTTCTATTAACATTTGAACAACTCTTACTTGAGCTGCAGCTTCCTCATACCCAGTAGTGCCATTTATCTGTCCAGCGAAGAAGAGCCGCTGCACCAAATGAGTCTCGAGAGAAGGAGTGATCTGACGGGGGTCTAAGTAATCATACTGAACACCATAGCCTGACCAAAGAATAAATGGTACAAAGTAAGTAAAAACAGAGCTGGACTTGCCTCAAGGTAGAGATGCACAGATTATCATTAAATGCTCTTCAAAAATGGACACAGACACTGAGGGGGAATAACGGTGGGCATGGGTCGGAGGATAGGGGAGGCCGGGGGGCCAATGGGGGAAAAAGAAGACATAAAGTATTACTCTTTGTAATACTTTAAACAATAAAAGAAAAAAAAAGAAGACTATTTTAAATGCCAAGTTGTTGGACTTTGTCTTCTGAGGCTCTAAGCATCCCTGACTGTAGTTACGACCTCCTCACTATCTGCTAAGGCGATGCTGAGTTCCTACTGAAGGGCAGCTGTGATTCTCTTTACCTGGCTGAATCATTTTAGCTTTCTCCAAGCCTCTGATACATGTGATCATTTTCTCCTGTAATTCAGCTGGTAGTGTCACAGATAACCCTTGGGGGTAGATGATGTCAGAATCTATTCCTTCAGGTTCCAACCAAACCTGATGTATACGGTTTGGAAAACGCAAAACCTTTGATTCAATGGAAGGACAGTACCTAGAACAGGGCATTGAAATAAAATAAAAAAATTTAATGAAATAAAAGAAAGAGGCTGGCATCATTTCTTAAAGTAACTGAGCAGTGACACTTTCTCCTTACCGGGGTCCTTTTGTAGTTTCCTTAATGTGACTATTAAGGTGCAGGTTCTCAAGGATAATCTCATTCACGCTAGGGTTGGTGTGAGTCAAGTAACACAGCAGCTGATCTTCTGGCTAAAACATATGAACTAGTTATAACACTTTTGCTTCTCTACTAGTTTGCTTCTTATTCAAAAAGACTGCACACATAATATTGGATGATGTTAAGAAATGATGTTTTGCTGGATGTGATAATGGTATTATGGTTAATTTTTATAACGTTTTTATCTGTTAAAGACATATAACAATGTATTTATAAGTGAAATGATGAGATGTTTGAGATTATTGCTTAAAATCAGCAAGAAGAAGTTGTTAAGGGAATATAAAACAAGAATGCCAAAAAAAGTTATCTGTGAAGCTGGGTGACAGACACACAGATTCATTATACTATTTCTTCTATTCTCTATAAACTTAAATTTTATAATACAAGTTTTAAAATACACATTCTAAGAAAGTATTATCACAATTTATATTTTCCCAAAGCAAAAAAAGAGTTTTGTGTTTTTTTAAAAAAAAACCCACAACAATATTTGAAGCCACTCATTAGGATAACACTTAAAAGAAACAAGGACCAACAATTATTAGTCCTCAATTCTAAAAACACAACCTGCTACGTTTTTTAATATTCAAAAGACAAGGCAAAAGAAACCTGTATTCTTAAAAAGTGTCAGTATTGTGAAAGACTGAAGAATTATTTCAGATGAAAGAGAAATGATGGCCCTAGCTAGTTTGGCTCAGTGGATAGAGTGTCGGCCTGTGGACCAAAGAGTCCCAGGTTCAATTCTGGCCAAGAGCACATGCCTGGTTGCGGGCTTGATCCCCAGTGGGGGGCATGCAGGAGGCAGCCAATCAATGATTCTCTCTCATCATTGATGTTTCTATCTCTCTCTCCTTCCTCTCTTAAATCATAAAAGAAATATATATATATTAAAAAAAGAGAGAAATGATGATCAAGTACAATATATGATCCTAGATTGGGGAAAAAATGGTTGCTATAAAAGACAATATTGGAATAATCAGTAAAATCTGACTATGAACATTGTATGAGACTAGAGGCCTGTACATGAATTTGTGCACAGGTGGGGTCTGGCCAGCCTGCCCTGATCAGGGTGATCAGGCTGGCCAGCCAGGGAGAAGGGCTGCAGGCAGTTGGCCAGCTGGCCCCGCCCTCTGGTCCAATTCCCAGTTGAACTCCTGGTTGAACTCCAGGCTGAGGGGACAATTTGCATATTATCCTTTTATTATATAGGATAACACTATTGAATCAAAATTAAATTCCCCAAATTTTATCACTGAATTGAAGTTCTATAAGAGGGTGTTTTTTGTGTTTAGTTGAATACAGACTGAGGGGTAAAGGGTCATGATCTTTGCAATTTGCTCTCAAATGTATCAGACAAAAAAGAAGAGTCAGAATGAATGTGTACTGGTGAGATAGATGTGTTTGTCAAAATCCATAGCAACACCCACTGAGAGTGAACCCGATGGAAACTCTGGACTCTGTGTGATCATGATATATCGATGCAGATTCCTGGACTGTGACCAACACGATTCTGACACAGGATGCTGATAGGATAGTGGGGCAGTAGCAGGCTCTCAGTGTGTGTGGTGCATGTGCCTGCGCGTGTATTGGGGGAGAGAGAGCAGCAACAACAAAGAAGTATGAATACATTCTACTGTTTTATACTATAATAAAAAACATAAAGCACATATGTACATACAGATATGGACATATAGATATGTATCTAGAGAGAAATATGGTAAATTATTAACAGTGAGTGAATTTCAATGGTTTATAGGAGATTGTTTTAGTTGCCTTGCAACTTTTCTGTAGGTCTGAGATTGTTTCAAAAAGTTTAAATAGGCAAAGTTACTGAAGTAATGAAACTTAAGAACATATGGGGAAATAACCCAATCAGCCAAATTAACTAATCCTTTTAAAGTTCTTTTTTTTTTTTGCACTAAGTAATAGTGATGTAAAGTGCATTGCTACTGAAAGAAAGAGAGAGAGAGAGAGAGGCAGGCAGGGAGGAAGGGTGTGTTAGGCTAGACAGACAGTCCTCGGGCTACGTCGGACTCCACATATGTCATTTCATGGTTATATCGCCATCTCCCATTTATTTATTAAAAGAAAAGTTCTGTCATTTAGACGTATGTACATATGTGCTTTATGTTTTTTATTATTTATTTACCACAAGTAAAGGTCAGGAATTGTTATATTTCTTTAAATTTTTTTACTGTTTCACTTCATTACTGCTGTGCATGTGCTCCACGCGAGTGCTGTAGGTGCTTATGTAAGTGGGTTCCAACTAAAAGCGAAAACCACGTTACATTGCACCGTAGGAACCATCGGAACCATAGGAACCATAGGAACGGATCTCTGACATAACCTGAGGACCTACTGTATCCTTCTGTGAATGGCCAATATTTAGCTGTAAAGCCAGATTTTCATATTTATCTTACCTTAATCCACACCGTTTCATTCATAAAGCTGAATGGTGTGGATGGATTATCTGGTGTCTGCTTGTTTAGAATGCTGAAATTAATGGACTCTTTGGCAATTCGGGGTGGAGTCCCAGTCTTCAATCTTCCCACCACAAACCCCAACTTTTCTAGAGTCTGAGCCAATCCAATGGAAGGCTGGTCTCCTAAACGTCCTGCCGGATGCATCTCCAATCCAATTACAATCATGCCTCTCAAAAATGTCCCAGCAGTCAGAATCACGCTGTCTGCATATACTTTGCTTCCATCCACTAAAAGATAGGAAAGACAGTAAACATCATGTTCTAATTGTTACTATGGATCAAATTGAAATGTGACTACTTTACATTAGAACTACAGAAAAACTTCCTCTTTAGAAACTTGAGAAATAATTTCAAATGAGTAAAAAGGCTACATGTTATCAATGTCTAGAATCCAAGAGAGTTGGGAGGGACAACATAATGTACTATCATCTACTTACATGTTCCTAAAATTATACCAGCATTGAAAAATATTAAATCAATTGATTTTAAAAATTAAGACTTCTGGTTACCAGTAAATCTGATAGACTACCTCATATAATTCCTTCTTCCTCCTGAAACTTCAAGAAAATGAAATAAAGAGGCAAGAAGGGTATAAAACCACAAGGACCATGAATGGGAGAGAACTTGTTAAAAGATGCAACATTTCAAAATATTTTTAGAAGACAAAGTGGTTGGAAAAGTGATAAATGATCTAGCAAATGGGAGAAGACTATAAATCAAGAATCTGAAGAGAATACACCAATGGGGATGAACTAATTAGCCCTTCAAAGCCCAGAAATGGGAGAACTGAGAAATGTAGGAATGAAGCTTGGGGCTGAAACTAAGAGAAATAGTTGAAATCTACACATAAAGGTTATATCTGCAGACAATTCCTTAGAAGAAAACTTAGGTTTATTATTTGGGTAATAGGGAGTTACTGTTTAATGGAAACAGTTTCACCTTAGGATGATGAGAAAGTTGAGAAAGGTGGGAAATGGCAGTGGTGGCAGCTGAATAATATTGTGGATGGACTTAACGGCACTGAATTGTACACTTAAAAATGGCTAAAATGCCCAACTGGAGTGAATCAACTGGTTGAGTATTGTTCTGTGCATCAAAAGGTTCCTGTTTCAATTCCCAAACAGGGCACATACCGAGGTTGTGGGTTCAATCCCTGGGTGGGGCACATATGGAAGGCAACCAGTCAATGTTTCCCTCTCACACTGATGCCTTTCTCCACCTTTCCACCCCCACTTTCCTCTCTGTAAGCATGTTCTTAGGTGAGGATTTTTTTAAAAAGGGCAGGCCCCGCCAGTGTGGCTCAGCGGTTGATTGTCATCCCAAGAGGTTGCAGGCTTGATCCCCAGGAGGGGGATGTGCAAGAGGCAGACAATCAATGATGTTCCTCTCTCATCATTGTTTCTATGGCTCTATCCCACTCCCTTCCTCTCTAAAATCAATAAAAACATATATTTTTTTAAAAAGGCAAATTTTATGCTGTTTACTTCCCCATTTTGCTGGACTGTATCTTCCCGTAGCTTCCTAAGAAAAGATGCATGGGAAGTAGGTTTTGTGAGTCCTTGTATATCTATAAATGTATTATTCCCCCCTTAGACTTGATTCTTAATTTGGCTGAGAATAGAATTCCAGTTTAAATCTTTTATTCCCCTGAGAATTTTGAGAGTCTTGCTCCAATTTCTAGCTTCCAGTTTAGCTGTGAGGAAGATCAGTGCATATTTACTTAAATTTTTTTGTGTATGACTTTCCCCCCCAGTTTCTGAAAGCTTCTAGGATCTTGTATGTATCTCTGGTGTTCTGAACTTTTAAAATGATGTCCTCAGTGTGGTCTTGGTTCATTCATTATGTACTAGGTGTTCTCCTGAAATTAGAAATCTGTGTTACAGATTACAAAAAAAGTTGTATTATTAAGCCTATAAAGTAGACAGGGTAAAAAAAAGCATTTAAAGATATGAAATTAAGTAATAAAAACATAAATAAAGGTATAAGGTCTATACTCATAAAAACAATATAATCATTAAATTTGAAGAGGATAGGAGGCAGAAGAGAGAAAAGGAAAATAAAATTATTCATAATGGAAAGACAACAAACACTGACAGAAGAAAGAGAAGATTAAGTATATAGTATATACAATCATAGTTATTAAAATAATCACCAGAACAAAAATACAAGCTTCTAAAAAAGAAACATAATTCCCAAATATAAAGCAAACACAGACTAAGTGTTTTTAAAAAGGTACAGAACAGTGTATATATAATTTACTATTACATGAAACACACACACACACCCCACGAAGATACATTCACAGATAGAAAGACTACCCAAGACACTAGGAATGCTCCTGACAAAGAAAACTGATTGGTTGGGGGACAGATGAGAGAGAGACCACCTTTTCACACTATGTTCTTTTGTCCCCTTTAAGCTGTTTACTATATATATACACGTATTCCACATTTAAAAAAATTAATAAATCTATAATTTTATAATAGGGAAATTAAGTCAAGATCTGTATTTTAAATATATTTTTATGGACTTCAGAGAGGAAAGGAGAGGGAGAGAGAGATAGAAACATCAATGATGAGAGGAAATCATTGATCGGCTGCCTCCTGCACATCCCTAACTAGGGATCAAGCCCACAACTCAGGCATGTGCTCTTGACTGGAATCAAACCCGAAACCCTTCAGTCTGTAGGTCGACACTCTATCCACTGAGCCAAACGAACTAGAGCTCATAATTTTTTAAAATTCATTTTTAGAGAGAGGAAGGGAAAGACAGAGACAGAGACACAGAGAGAGAGAGAGAGAGGGAGAGAGAGAGGGAGAGAGAGAGGGAGAGAGAGAAACATCAATGTGAGAGCAAAACATCAACTGGCTGCCTCCTGCATGCTCCCTGGGACCTGCAAACAAGGCATGTGCCCTGACTGGGAATCGAACTGGCAACCTGTTGGTGTAAATAAATAAATATATAAATTTAAAAAAATTTATTACAAAGACTTGGAAAATAAAGTTAAGGAAATCTCCTAAGAAAGTATGACAAAATGTAAAAATAGAAACAAACCTAGAAGACCAATCCAGGAAGGGATAGGAGTTACAAGAGAGCATGGAGAAATAATAGAAGAAAATACCCCAGATATCAAGGACACAGATTTCTAGTTTCAGGAATCTAGTACATAACGAATGAACCAAGACCACATTGAGGACATCATTTTAAAAGTTCAGAATACCAGAGACACGTTCAAGATCCTAGAAGCTTTCAGAAAAGGTGGGGGGGAAGTCATACACAAAAAAATTTAAGTAAATATGCACTGATCTTCCTCACAGCAAAACTGGAAGCTAGAAATTGGAGCAAGACTCTCAAAATTCTCAGGGGGAAAAAGATTTAAACTAGAATTCTATTCTCAGCCAAATTAAGAGTCCAGTCTAAGAGGAGAATAATACATTTATAGATATACAAGGACTCACAAAACCTACTTCCCATGCATCTTTTCTTAGGAAGCTACGGGAAGATACAGTCCAGCAAAATGAGGAAGTAAAGCCCTGACCGATTTGGCTCAGTGACTAAAGCGTCAGTCTGTGGACTGAAGGGTCCCGGGTTCGATTCCAGTCAAGGGCATGTACCTTGGTTGCAGGCACATCCCCAGTGGGGAGTGTGCAGGAGGCGGCTGATTGATGTTTCTCTCTCATCGATGTTTCTAACTCTCTTTCCCTCTCCTCCTCCCTTCCCCTTCCTCTCTGTAAAAAATTAATAAAATATTTTAAAAATTTTTTTAAAAAAGGGGAAGTAAACAAGAGACAGACTGAAGTTCCAGGAAATAAGGGATGATGTAACACAGCAGGGTAGTAAAAGGAAGTCTCAAAAGGACATCTGTGGCCCTAGCCAGTTAGGATAGAGCATCGCCCTGCACACTGAAGGGTCCCGGATTCGATTCTGGTCAAGGGCTCATGCTGGAGTTGCAGGCTCCATCCCCAGTAAGGAGTGTGCAGAAGGCAGCTGATCAATGATTCTCTCTCATCATTGATGTTCCTCTCTCTCTCCCTCTCCCTTCCTCTCTGAATCCATAAGATATATTAAAGGGAGGAAAAGCACGTCTGTGGCCTGACTGATGTGGCCCTGCACAGGAGGGTCTTGGGCTTGATCCCCAGTCAGGGGCACGTGCCTGGGTCCTGCCCGATCCACTCTGAAAATCAACGGAAAAAACATCCTTGGGTGAGGAGTAACAACCACAAAAAGTGACATCCGTGCAGAAGGCCGAGAGAGCAACTGTCCTGATTATAGCAGTAAATTGTGGGGGATTGTGGAAGTTGATATTTCTGGAAGGGAAGCATTAAAGAAAACAACAGAATTGATAAATTACTGGAGCACTTGAGTTTTTTTCTGATGAAAAAGTTGAACAGGTACACAGGTAAACTAAGTAAATAAAAAATAAAGCAATTATTAACCCAAGGCAAAACAAAGAGGTATATTTAAAAAAACCATAATACACTACTTGGAATCTCTAGTGAACAATATTCAAATAATCATAATAATATAAATATTATCAACCAAAATTTGTGGTATAATTATATTGGAAGAATAGAGGGAAGGAAAGCAGGGGATTAAAGAGAGATACTATATCCCTAGCCAATTTGGCTCAGTGGATAGAGTATCGGCTTGAAGACTGAAGGGTCCCGAGTTCGAATACGGTCAAGGGCACATACCCGGGTTGTGGGCTCTATCTCTAATGTGGGGCATGCAGGAGGCAGCTGACCAATGATTCCCTATCATCATTGATGTTTCTATCTCTCTTGCCCTCTCTGAAATGAATAAAAATATATTTAAAAATAAAAAAATAAAGAGAGTTACCATAAAAAAGTTAATAGATAATATCTAAGACTGATAATTTAGGGAGAAAAAATATAAGCTTATTGTTGAGAAATATGTTAAGTATAGATCGGAAGTGACAGTTAAAAAAACTGAATTAGGTTTATACAGAAAATAAACGTGTATCTATACACATTTTTTTTAAGTCCATTATTTTAAAGAATATATTTCATTAATTTTTTACAGAGAGGAAGGGAGAGGGATAGAAGGTTAGAAACATCGATGAGAGAGAAACATCGATGAGCTGCCTCCTGCACACCTCCTACTGGGGATGTGCCCGCAACCAAGGTACATGCCCTTGACCAGAATCGAACCCGGGACCTTTCAGTCCGCAGACTGACGCTCTATCCACTAAGCTAAACCGGTTAGAGCTACACACATTTTAAAATTCTACTTAATTGTTATAAAAGTTAGATGCATGTGCTATTTTGATTAAAAAATTAATACATAACCCTTTTAAATATAAAACATATAATAATCTTATAAATATAAGCTTTAAAGATTTAAAGTCAGAACTAGGAAAAATAGGAAGTATAACAGAAAAACCAAGGGAGAAAACACACAATTATTTAGGCTCCAGTCCTACACGTGGTACAGATGAGCCCATAATTTGACTAAGCTTCACAAATGTCAAAAGGAAAGAATGATGACCTTTTTATATAGTTTTCCTCATTCATGAAGAGAAAACACGATTTCCTAGAATAAGTAAAACATCCCATTCTCTGCTCTGAAATAAATTGCTTACACAGAGCCCGATACTGTTATTATCATCTATAACTAATACATACCCAAAACAACACCACTGATACGGCATTTCCCAGTGTGCTCAGGTTCCGGTTCTGTAAGGATAAGGTCTTCTACAGCTCCCTCCTGAACAGTAAGCCGTGGTGTATTTAGGATTTCTTTCTGTCAAAAGAGGGTGCAAGTTGAAACAACAGCTAAATGAGCACTCCAGTCTCTCCTGTTTTTGTGCCTTATTCTCACCTGCATGTTCTGTTTATAGAGTGTCCTATCAATCTGAGCTCTCAGACCCCAAACGGCTGGTCCCTTACGCCGGTTTAATACTTTGTAATGTACACCAGACTGGTCACAGATTCGGGAGCACAGGCCATCCAAAGCATCCACTTCCCTCATTAAATGCCCCTTTCCGATACCACCAAAGGAAGGGTTACAGGACATCTGACCTAGAGAAAACAGGCAAAACAAATATATGAGCACCTTGCAATAGTGAGTGCAACAGAAAGCTGTTGGTACAAGTGGCTAGAATCGGCTCATGTGATAAAAATTAAGAGACTTGAAACAAAACACTAAGAAGAAAATTCCCAAGTCCCAATAGGGTACAATTCAGGGCACCCTGGAAGACAAACCCTTGCCTGTGGCACCCTTTCAATCTTTTCCTTGATGCATGTTTTATTTCGTTAGGTAGCCTTTTCCTTTAAAATGTGGTTTTTGAAATTTTTACCTCATGAAACCTTTCCAAATCAAGAATGCTTTAAAGTACCTTGGCACTGTTATAATCATTATGTCTTCTATAAATGCCATCTCTGTTTTCTTTTTTGCTTATTTTGCAGAAATAATTAAGTTGTAAGATTCCTCAAAGTAAAAACCATATTTTATCTTTTCTTCAAAATTCCCTAGTCCTATTTGGAGGTCTGGATATTGCTACTTATCAAAATGACTTACCTTTATTTTTTAATTGATTTGAGAGAGAGAGAGGAAGGGAGCGAGAGAAAGAGAAAGAGAGAGAGAGAGAGAGAGAGAGAGAGAGAGAGAGAGAGAGAGAGAGAGAGAGAGAGAGAGAGAGAGAGAGAGAGAGAGAGAGAGAGAGAGAGAGAGAGAGAGAGAGAGAGAGAGAGAGAGAGAGAGAGAGAGAGAGAGAGAGAGAGAGAGAGAGAGAGAGAGAGAGAGAGAGAGAGAGAGAGAGAGAGAGA
>PVJC01035523.1:6342-18312 GCA_004026665.1 Murina feae
GGGCAGGGGCAGGGGGTAAGATCAGAGAGGCTCACAGAGTTTGGGCGTTAGATAGGCCATTTGACAGTCTGCCAGTCCTAATTTTAATCCTAGATTTCCCATTTAGTATCTAGAGATCTTGGAAAAATTACTGAAACTTTTAAAGTCCAAGTTACTCATCTGTAAAATGCAGATAATATATTTTTTACAAATTTTTACAAGTGCTAAATGATTTCATGAAGAGCATATGCTTGGAGCATAGCGGGTTTTCATAAATAATAGTTGTTAGTGTTGATTGCTATTAAGAATAAGTTGTCTAGGGAGACTAGGATAGGAAAGAGACAATAACATGTGCATATGTTTTGCTGGAATATGAGGTGGTAAGAAAGACAGTCAGAGGCCAGATGGTGAAACCATTTTCATTCAGAGCTAAGGAGTTTGAATGTTTTAGTGGAGATGATGCAAAAATCATTGAAGAATTTTGATCCCTGGGCTGACAGTGAAGAGGATGGATTGGAAAGAGAGAGTGTGTGTATCAATTTAGGTCAGAATGACCAGGTAAGAGGCCTTATTAATATCATTAGTTCAAGAAAATGTATGAGGTGAACTGAAACATGGGCCATGAGGATGGAACAGACGTTTAAAACAAAGATCTCTCTATATATAAAAGCTTAAGTGACCATTATAACAGAATGACTGGAATGACCAGTCACTATGATGTGCACTGTTCACCAGGGAGCAGACTCTCAATGCAGGAGCTGCCCTCTGGTGGCAAGTGCACTCCCACAGCCAACCTCCTGCGGCCTCTCCCCCTGGCCAGCTGGCCCCCACTGGCCCCTAGTGCTAAACCATTCTTAGAGACCTGCTTCTGGGTGGGGACTTCATACATAGCAGAGCAGCTCCCTTGCTGCAATCTATTGAAAGTCACCCCTGGACACAAGGGTTTGTCTCACTACCATCCTCTCCCTTCCCCGGGGGCCGCCCACCTGCTGCAGTGATGGCTTGTAGGCCAGGGAAGGAGGAAGGGGGAAGGCTTGGAACTGCACAGGCAATGGTTGCCTCCTCTCCCAACCCCACCGGGGCCCTTGGGCATGGGCTGGGATGGGGAACCAGAGGTGAGTGGTGGAAGATGCGGCCCCTTTCTCAGGGGGGCTGAGGGTCAGCTCTCTTCTTGGGGCCTATGGCCAATCTCCTGCAGCCCCTCCCATGACTGGCTAAACTCTTGTGGTCCACCTCGTATCCCTCCCCTCTGTCAGCAGGCCCTGATCGCCCATGGTCCCTCCCTTCCTCCCCCTGGGCCAGCCAACCTCCAGTGGTCTCTCCTCTTCCCTCCACCCCCCCCCCCCGTCACATGCATGAATTCATGCACCTGGCCTCTAGTTTGAGAAAAAAGTAAAAAGACCTGTTAACTGATTGAAACATTTGAGAAACATGAGTCTATTAAAACCATTGAATTGAGGAAGGGTTTTTAATGATTACTTTTTAAAAAACATTTTTATTGATTCCAGAGAGGAAGAGGGAGAGGTAGAAATATCAATGATTACAGAGAATCATTGATTGGCTGCCTCCTGCATGCCCCTTAATGAAGATCGAACCCACAACTGTGGCATGTGCCCTTGACTGAGATTGAGCTCGGGACCCTTTAGTCCAAAGGCTGATGCTCTATCCACTGAACCAAACAAGCTAGGGCAATGATTACTAGTTTTAAATGAGAGAGCTGTGTGCATGTTTATATGTCAAATAGAATGTTGAATGAATGAATACATATACAGGTTAAATTTTATATAGAAGCAAAGTAATACATTTCTTGATGTATGTGATGTGGTTTATTTACTAAATGAACATTCTGGGCTTTATGCAAGGTTCTGTTGGGAATAAAAATATATCACAACCACATGTTGATTGATGTTATGAAGAAAAGCAGGATGAGGTTAGATACTTAAGAGGATGGTGTTCTAGAAAGGATGGTTGTAGAAGGACTTTGAAGTGAAATTTGAGCAGTAAACTAGGTGGATGGTAGAGGTCATTAATTTCCTTGTCAAAGTCTGGGGAACAGGTTTGTTGGGCCCGAATTGAGAATCCAGTTTTGACTAGGTTAAGTTTGAGATACCTATTAATATCTAGGTAGTATAGTCAAGTTGCATGTAAAAGTATTGATTTCATGAGTTTGCAGTTAAAGATAACATTTGAGAGTCTTCAGCATACACATGGAATTTAAAGCAGTGGAACTGAATGGGATATGGAGAAATTCCATATGGATGTTTGAGGGAGGATGGAGCCCTGAAGTTAACAACTTTTAGAGATTGGGAAGATGAAGAGTGATCCAATAAAGGACACTAAGAAGAAACGGCCGATGACGTAGGAGAAAATGAACAAGAAAGTGTAATTCATGAACTGTATGAAATGCTAATGTGTGATCCAGCAAGTTGAAGTCAATAACAGCATAGTTTTTGCTGATGGGAAAAGTCCAGTAGAGGAAGGAAAATAGTTGTTGTGAAAGATATGGGGGTGCAATTGCCAAACAAAGCCTTTGAATAGGCAACAAGAGATGCAATCCAGTGCTCAAAAACGTTGGCTTTAGTTACGAACACTCTTTTTAGCTAAACACAACTGCATGCACACGTGCATGCACACTCACATATCTTCATTGTTTACAGCTTCATGCACCCACTATTTTCGAAGCTTTTACTGTTGCAGAATCATATTCATGAAGCTCTTTCCCTGGGATTTTCAGGAGCGTAGTCGGGAAGGCAATATTAATGATCCTTGTTTGCAATTTAGTGAGCCAATCTTTGTGGTCCACTGGAAGCTCTATGATGAAATAAATGGAGGGCATAGTTCATTGTTTTTCTGTAGCACAACACAATAGCCTTAGGCATAGTAGGGGGTAGTAGATGCTGTGTTTGTACTTCCAACATTAGAAACCTCTCTAAAGTACTAAGCTAGCTTAGTCACTGTTGCGGTTGCTCTTTTAAGTCTCTTTGAAGTGTCAAAGGTAGAATAACTACTTTGGGTTTTGAAGCGTTTTGATGAGAAGGATTTTGATCATCTATCATGTATGAGAATGTACTTTGTCTCAGTATTGTCTCTAGCATTTAGTACAGTGTGGCTTTGAGTAGCAAATCAGTAAAGCCAGGTGGGGGCAAGGTTATCTTTTATACCAGGGTGATCAAAAGTAGGTATATAGTTGTTCATATGAAAAACAATGCAATAATTAATAAATAATAACACAAGAATAACTCTGTTTCACGTACTCACAGCCAGAATCCTTTTGCTCACCCGTATACATTCCACCTTCATTTCAAGAAGTAGGGTCCAATAAGTGGTTGTGTGTGTGTGTGTGTGTGTGTGTACACTAGAAACAGTGTGTAATCAATACTATGAATGCAAACAGCAGAAACAAACTGAGAGGGACCAGCGGGAGAGGGGGGTGCAGGGGTGGGAGGGGAGAAGTTAGGAAGTGGGAGCGGAGGAGTTAGGGACCACAGACACACTAATTTATTTCAAAAGCATTTTATTCCTACCGCCCGCTTCTTGGAGGCTAATATATAATGGACTAAAATCCTGGTTCGGTGTAGAGGACACCTGCTTTGTGGGCCCTGCAAGTAGATATTTCTTGCGTCCTCCCTGACACTGACTCCTCCAGTGTTCAGAAGGATCACCATGTTTCTGCATCTTTTTGGGGAATCCTCCCTGCACAAGGCTGCTTCGTAGACTTGAGAGGGCCTGCTGAGCATGTGTGAACAGTGCCGCGCATGCTCCGTGGAGTGGGCAGGTTTAGCCTGGCGCTAGCAGTGGCTTTTACTACTTCTCTGTGGCCTCCCTTTCCCCCGCCCAGCACGCCCCCTCCCCTCTTTCCCACCCCCAGCCACGCGGTGCTCTGAACTCGCTCCCGCCCCTCTTTCCCACACCCCATCACCCCAGGCTAGGGAATCTCCACTGACGTTCGGGTGACGTTATTGTGCCGCCGTGGGGGGGGGGGGTGTCCAGGCGCTGCACAGGTAAAGCCGCTGCTGCCGCCATATTGACAGAGCTGGGAGCGGGGAGGGTGCTCGGGGAAGCAGGGTGGGGGCGGGGGGTCACCGCCAAGCGACAGTCACGGAGGAGGCAGTGGTGAGCGGAGCCCAGCGGCAGCTCCAGGAGAGGCAGCACGGAGTTGTCTTCTCTATGGGGAGGAGCAGCAGCAGCCTGTGGCGGAGGTGACCTCTTGCTCCCAGCCTCGGAGGGACTCAGTGGCTAGAGTAGCGGTCGCGAAGGCGGGACTGGAAGGTCCTGGCGGCGGCAGGAAAGGTCTACAGACAGGATGCACAGCGGGGCTGGGGGTCGGCAGCTCCTGTTCCTGTGCTTCTGAAGGGGTGATGCTACCATTCGCTCCTCAGGAGGAGCCCTGGGATCAAGACATGGAGGTGTTTGGTGGCGGCGCGAGCAGCTGCGAGGTTAGTGTGGTGGCCAAGGGGGGCTGGAGCCACCCTCCTCCTTCCCTCCGGATCCTGGCGGGGACTCCAGAAAGAAGGGGCGTGGGGCTGGGAAGCAGGGTGCCCAAGCAAGCCCTCTGGAGGCTGCAGGAGGGTTAAACAAGCGCTGTCCCAACTGTGCCTTCCCTCAGAGCGGGCAGGCACTAGCTGGCAGGCTCAGTAGTGGAGAGAGTGCCTGCCTCGCTGGCTACTCTGGAGTTGTGACTAAGTTTGTTGCACTTAGCGATCTAGAGTGGTACTAGGGGATGAGCCAGGTGTCCGCGTTGGGTTCGCACGTCTCTCTGCACTCGCTGGGAACACTTTGGGGGACAGCTGCTAACTTTAGCTCTTTGTTGAAACGTCGGTGTTTTAGGAACCCAGGACAACAAAAACGCCAAGTTGATTAAGTAACTGGGGACATTTGCAACTAGGGACGAGTGCGCCTTAGCTACTTGGCTTTTTCCTTTCTGTGTGGCTTATGTCTTTTTTTGTAACAACCTCAATGTCCATTAACTGGACGCCAGATTTTTTAATCTACATTCAGGTGATGTTGTACTGTATCCTTTGTGATTCCCTCTTTCCACCACTCCCTTTCCTCCACCCCTTCTTTCTGCCTTTCACAACTGTTGTCCCTGCCACCCCATTGCTCCATAAAAGACACATAGTAGACCCCAGCCCTTATATGATGTATTTTTGGTAAGACAGCAAGATTTAATGATAATATTTTGGTTCTCCTCTCTTCCTGCTCCTCTTCTGAAACTGTTGTGGTTGAACTTTGATCAGCTGTGCAGTGAGAACTTAGATGTGCACAGGTACTTTGCTTTATTGTTTGTTTGTTGTTGTTGTTGCTATTAAAAGCAGGCAGCATTTAAGCACAATAACTACACTTTGAGGATAGAAAGTCAGATCCTTTTCTGATTACTTAATTGATTGACAGCCTTACCATAGTAGAGGCCACCATAGACCTTGTAAAAATACTTAAATGCCAAACTGACTCCCAATAGGATCTTTTGAGGAAGAACTTGAAATCCTCAGTGTCTCAAGGTGCAAATTTGTCTTTTAAGTATCACTCCATCCTTAACAATACACTTTGGACTCTTGTCTGTTTAACTCATTCTTTTTTCATTTCAAATTTCCAACTGAACTGGGTTACATACCGGAGTAACATTTAACCAGAATGTAGTGCAAACACATTCAGGAGTCTCAAGTTGAGTCCCCTCTACTTATAGGGAATATTTTACTATAGAATTAAGCAATTCCCAAATACATTTGATATTCTACATCTATTAAGAACAGGACAAATGCAGTGGGTTCATTTATTTTTGGAATGTAGGGATGTTTTATACTTCCAAGAATTTTCTGGCCAGACTATTCAAGAGCAGAGGAATTACTGTTTTATTCATGTATGTAATCTACTGACATAGACTCAGGTGTCTGGTTTATAAAACCAGTTGAATAAGGATGGGGTGGGGGCTGGGTAGCCTTTCAGATGCCTACTATTTTATTACTTTTTGTTAACTTTTACTGTATAAGTGTTTTCTTTATTTTTATTTTAAGTGTTTTCTATTGTAATTACCACACATGTTTTTTTTTAATAGTTTGCAGTATGTTTTAGACATAGTAGAGATTTAATAATGGGTCTTTCTACCTCTGCAATTTGGAAAAATACTCCAGTGGAAATTGTTAATCCCTATGAAGTAAAATGAAAGGTGAAGGTAATGTGGTGGAGATAATATTTCTTCATTCTTTGCCTAAAACAGATTGTTTAGATTTAACCCTGCAAGTGAGTTAATTCAAATATTCTAGGTGAAAACTAAATGCTACATATAAGCAGGCCTGCTTAGTATTTAGTAGAAGTTTTTGTTGTTATTTGTTTATAATGGTATTCCTTTGAGAATTTATATTTATTCTAATTACATGTTTGTTGATGTTGACTTTTAAAATGCTAATCTTTGAGCATGAGCTTTGCGGCCTTCAATTGTGATAGTTTTGGGGACTAAGGTTGCTTTCATTGTAAGTATATATTTTGAAAATATGATGACATTCTTAAATAAACCCTAACAATCTATTAATTTTAATGTGAAAGGAAATAATTTTTGTGTGTTGAATCATGATAAAATTAAAGATTATATACACTATCATATATTATGGAGTCTTTTCTAATATCTTTTATCTGTCTTGTTACATGGGCCATTGTTAACATTTGAATTATCATTCAGAGGTGTGAAAATTGGTTGTTTGAGACTTACCATGTTTTCCCACAGGAGAAATTATTAAGGGTAGTTACATTTTCAGACCAATGCATAATAGAGAGGTTTAATGATGAAGAGCTTAAACACTGTAGAACTGCCCTATGGAAAAATGTGTTGGAGGTTTCAAACAAGAACTAGCTTGGTTCCAATGAGAAGTGGATAATGGCCTGAAAAGGAAATATGGGCTCTGTTGGCTACTGGAAAAAAGGTTTATAGGTCGATGCTCAACCACTGAGGTACACTGGAACTGGCTGTACCACAGCTTTTTTAACTACTCATCTACTGATGGGCCCTTGGACTGTTTCCAGATCTTAGCTATTATAAATTGTATTGCTCTGGATGTAGGGTTGGATACAATTTTTCTGATTGATATTTTGGAGTTCTTAGGACATATTCCCAGAAGTGGGATCACTGGGTCAAATGGCAGTTGTATATTTAATTTTTTGAGGACACTTCATATTGTCTTCCATAATGGCTGCACCAGTGTGCATTCCCACTAGGAGTGTACTAGGGTTCCCTTTTCTACACATCCTCGCCAGTACTTGTCATTTGTTGATTTGTTGTTGGTAGCCATTCTGGCAGGTGTGAGGTGATACCTCATGTGGTTTTAATTTGCATCTCTGATGATCAGTGAATTTGAGCATTTTTCAAGTCTCTCTTGGCCATCTGTATGTCCACTTTGGAGAAGGGTCTATTTAGGTCCTTTGCCCATTTTTTAATTGGATTGTTTGTCTTCCTTTTGTTAAGTTGTATGACTGATTTTCTCATATATTTTGGAAATTATCCCCATTGGATGTATCATTGGCAAATATGATCTCTCATGCAGTGAGCTCTATTTTCATTTTGTTGATGTTATCTTTTGCTGTGCAGAGCTTATTTTAATGTAGTACCATTTGTTTGTTTTCTCCTTAGTTACCTTTTCCCTAGGAGATGTATTGGTAAAGATATTGCTCTGACAGATGTCTGAGATTTTGCGGCTTATAGTTACTTCTAAGATTTTTATGATTTCACAACTTACATTTAAGACTTTTATCCACTTTGAGTTATTCTTCTGCATGGTGTAAGTTGGTGGTCTAGTTTCATTGGTTTTTTTGCATGTATCTGTCCAATTTTCCCAGCACCATTTATTGAAGAGACTCTCTTGACTCCTTTGTATGTTCTTGCCCTCATTGTCAAATATTAATTGAGCATTATGGCTTGGGTCGATTTCTGTGTTCTCTGTTCTGTTCCATTGATTTATATGCCTGTTCTTGTGCCAGTACCAGGGTGTTTTGAATACAGTGGCTTTGTAGTATAACTTGATATCTGGTATTGTTATTCCTTGTACTCTGTTTTTCTTTCTCAAGATTGCTATGGCTATTCGGGTTTTTTTTTTTTTTTTTTGGTTCCATAAAATTTTTTGTAGTGTTTGTTCTAGATCTGTGAACTATGCCATTAGTATTTTAATAGGGATTGCATTGAATTTATAGATTGCTTTGGGTAGTATGGACATTTTACTGATGTTGATTCTACCAGTCCATGAACATGGTATATTCTTCCACTAGTTTGTATCTTTCTCTATCTACTTTTTCAATATCCTGTAATTTTCTGAGTACAGGTCTTTTATCTCATTGGTTAAGTTTATCCCTAAGTATCTTAATTTTCTTTTGTTGCAATGGTAAATGGGATTTTTTTTTTTTAGTTTCTCTTTCTGACAGTTCATTAATGTATAAAAATGCCATTGATGCCCTAGCCAGTTTTGCTCACTGGATAGAGCGTTGGCCTGTGGACTGAAGGGTCCCAGGTTCTATTCCATTCAAGGGCATGTGTCTTGGTTGTGGGTACGTCCCCAGTAGGGGGGCTGCAGGAGGCAGCTGATAGATGTTTCTCATCGATTTTTCTAGCTCTCTACCCCTCTTCCTTCCTCTCTGTAAAGGGTCAATAAAATATATATTTTTAAAAATGCCATTGATTTCTGGGTGCTAATTTTGTATCCTGCTATGTTGCCAAATTTATTTATTAAATCTGGTAGTTTTTTGATGGAGTATTTAAGGTTTTCTATGTACATTATCATGTCATCTGCTAATAGTGCCAGTTTTCCTTACTCCTTTCCAATTTGGATGTCTTTTCTTTTTTCTTATCTGATCACTATGACTAGGAGGTACAGTACTATGTTAAATAATAGTGATAAAACACACATCTCTGTCTTGTTTCTGTTGTTAAGCAAAATTGTTTTAGTTTTTGCACATTGAGTATGATGTTGGCTATAGGTTTGTCATATATGGCCTTTATTATGTTGAGGTATAATCCCTCTACTCCCACTTTGCTGAGAGTTTTTATTAAAAATGGGTGTTAGATTTTGTTGAATACTTTTTCTGCATCAATTGATATGATCGTGTGATTTTTTTTGTCCTTCAATTTATTTATATGATGTATCACATTTATTGATTTGTCAATATTGTACCAGCCTTGCATTCCCAGAATAAATCCCACTTGGTCATGGTGTATGATATTTTAATGCATTGCTGAATCTGATTTGCTAATATGTTGTTGAAGATTTTGTCATTTATGTTCATCCTATATAATTATCTTTCTTTGTGGCATCTTTATCTGTTTTTGGGATTAAAGTAATGTTGGCTTCATAGAAGGAGCTTGAAAGTGTTCCTTTTGACTTTTTTGAAATAGTCTGAGGAGGATAGGTTTTAGTTCTTCTTTGAATGTTTAGTAAAATTCCCCTGTGAAGCTGTCCAGACCAGGGCTTTTGTTTGCTGAAATATTATATATATCACGCTTCAATTTCCTCAGTAGTTATCAGCTTATTCAAGTTTTCTTATTCTTCCTGATTGTGTTTTGCAAGATTGTATTTTTGTACTAATATGTCCATTTTGGTATGGGGAATACCAGCTAAGAGGCTATTGTATTATTCAGTGGAAGCAGTAGTAGATTTTTGAAATAGAGCAGAAGGGGTTGAAAGGAGAGGGCTGATGGTAGAGACTTTGCAAAAATAAAAATAGAGTTTGGTAACTGACTAGATACTGGTGACTAAAAGGAAAGAATAAAAATCCACAGATATTAGGAGTGTTGTAGTAAGACTTAATCAATTTAACAGATATTTAATGCCCACTTGCCAATATAAGTGTCTATGCTAACCACTGGAATAATAGAAAAATATATAGGGGAGATAGAAACTAAAATTATTCCCTCATTCATATTATCTTGAATAAGAGGAAAACACTCTGAAAAATTCTGGTCATACTTGCATGCTTAAAATATGTATTACCAATGGTGGATGCATGTATTATAAGCTGAAACATTTTTCATGCTTTTGAAATGATCCCTGGGCTTGTAATTCTTGCTTTTTTTTTAATTTTAGCCATATTCACCTTAAATAGTCAACATCCTGTGGGTGCAGAGGTTTGTTCCAAAATAATGATTGGTTCTTCTTTATGTAATTGGAAAAGAGAACAGGGACAACTTTGTTTCTTGTATGCTTTCACCTGGTTTATTTCCAATAGAAATGGTGCTATCAGCCCCTCCGCCTTACTGGTTCCTCCCCAGTTCTTCCAAGACTATCTTTTTTAAAACAAGTTTGGTCTGGAAATATTCAGGTCAGTTCCTTCAGGGCAGAGCCTCTATATTTCCCTACCTTGATTACTTCATCAAGAGAGATAATTATTACCTCATTACATAATAAGGTCTGACATGGTGCTGCTGCTTTCTTGGGCCATATTGTTTTAATACCACCCATCTCATAGTTTTCCTCATCTATAGCTTTAAGGAAGATATGTAAGATTTTTTTTTCCCTTCCTGAAATTTCTATTTTGATGGATGCTGTCATTTGTCTTTAGCAACACTTCTTTTTATTTTTTATTGAATTTATTGGGATAACACTGATTAACAATATTATAAAGGTTCCAGGTGCACAATTCTACAGCACATCATCTGTACACTGAATTGTGTGTTCACCACCACTGTGATAAAGGTATATCATATTAGATACAAAAAGTAATATACAGGCTCACTTAAGGTAGAGATTGACCTTTGTCAAGGAAGTTACAGGCAGATATGACTACTTTCCATGACCCACTTTTACAAATGTATATGTTCAGACCATCCTATGTTGTTACTTTTAGTCTCTGCTTTTGTAAGACCTACCATGTAGGCCTCGCCTGAGCTTGTATTATTTAGTATATCACCCCTTTTTTATCGATACTGAGTTTATGTCTGACTCATGACTGAAATTTTAGAATAAAAGGTATTAAGATCTTTATTTGTGTTTATCTATACGTGTATGTATGTAGGCAGGTAGGTATGTAATGTATATGTGATATTTCCTACCTCCAGAAGGTATTTTTAATAACTTTTTAAAAGATATATTTTTATTGATTTCAGAGATGAAGGCAGAGGAAAGAGATAGAAACATCAATGATGAGAGAAAATCATTGATCAGCTGCTTCCTGCCCACAACATGGGCATAGATATTGGGCATCTAGCCCACAACATGGGCATATGCCCTTAACTAGAATCAAATCCAGGACCCTTTAGTCCCCAGGCTGACTCTCTATCCACTGAGCCAAACGGGGTAGGGCTAGCAACATTTCTAATGATCTGGTGGGTAGTAGGAATCTTGAAGTAAGCCTTTTAGTAATTAAAAAAAAAAAAAAATATATATATATATATATATATATATATATACACACACACACACACACACACATATACACACACATACACTAGAGGCCAGGCACACAAAAAATTGTGCAGTCGGGGGGGGGGGTCCCTCATCCTGGCCCATGCCCTCTCGCATTCTGGAACCCTTAAGGGGATGTCCACCTTCTGGCTTACGCCTGCTCCCCGGGGGATCAGACCAAAACTGGCAATCAGACATCCCTCTGGCAGCCCAGGAGCCCTTGGGGGATGTCCACTTGCCAGCGGGGATCAGGCCTAAACTGCAGTCGGACATCCTTAGCACTGCTGAGGAGACAGGAGAGCCTCCCACAACCACCACTGTATTGGCAACCATCAGGCTGGCTTGTGGCTGAGTAGAGCTCCCCCTGTGGGAGTGCAATGACCACCAGAGGCAGCTCCTTCATTGAACATCTGCCCCCTGGTGGTCAGTGTGTATCATAGTGACCAGTCATTCCCAGTGGTTCTGCTGTTATGGTCAATTTGCATATTACCCTTTTATTATATAGGATAAAGCCCTGGTGCATGGGTGGGGGCCAGCTGGTTTGCCCTGAAGTGTGTCCAGGATCAGGGTGGGGGTTCTGCTGGGGTGCCTGGCCAGCCTGGATGAGGGGCAGATG
>PVJC01035524.1:0-18205 GCA_004026665.1 Murina feae
AGGTAGACACACACAGGAGGACTGCTCCGAGCCTCAGAGGCGGCTGGGGGCAGGTCCCCAGTGGTGACACACACACACACACACACACACACACACACACAAAAGGTGCCTGGCAGACTGGGGCCATCATAGGACATCCACTGAGGGGTCCCAGACTGTCAGAGGGCACAGGCCGGGCTGAGGGACTCCCTCCACCCCGAGTGCACAAATTTTTGTGCACCGGGCCCCTAGTGTCCTTATAAGTATAAATCAATGTAGTTTATTTTTGCCAATATTTTAGACATTTTAAAGCATTAATAGTCATATTATATTTATTTGCCTGTTTGAAATTTTCTTGGATATTGTCTTGAGTAGCAGAGATGTACAGTTCATGGGAGGTGACAGATCCTTCCATTTTGTTGCACTTTTTGATATAAAAACAATTATATGTAATAAATTGAGTTTTAATATATTGGTAATAAGGATAAGAACAAAATTAGATAATTCTTATCCTTACTACCAATATATTTAAAATTAAAGAATGAAGAAGTCAAATATAGACTACATTTTCTCTGAGATTTCAAAATGGATCATTTCAGATAGTTAGGGTTATGTTTACAGGAAATGAAGTGGTTTTTATTTTTAGTTTGAAATGTAATGCCATTAAAGAAAAAATCAGTAATTTGTGGAAAGCATGGTTATTTGGGTTAATTAATAAAAATATTTTGGTGTTAATCAAACATCAAGAGACTGTGAGGCGCCTCCTTATCAAAGCAATGGCTGATTATCTGTTTAATAAAAACCACATTATTATTTTTTTATTTTTCCATTTTATTTTTTCATTTGGAATTAATAGAAATACTATTCAGATTAACAACTTTGTTTTTACTTTATTCAGAGGATTTATCAGTTCCAAATAATCTTCACTAAAATAATTCCATATTACCTATTTAGTTAGTATAAAACTAGAAACTTCTTTTTAATTACACTAAAATATAGGGTAAGTTCCAACAACAGAAGGAATACTTTCATAGCAAGTCTACTTTACATCTGATATATTAGGAAGTATCACAACATCATACCAACCAAAATAAGTAGAGTCATAAATTAAAAGAATATTGTCAAAGTTTATAAAATGAACATTAAGAAGTTTATAAGGGAGGAATGTGCAAATGGCATGTCACTCTAACACAAATATGAAATTATCCTGGCAAGCATTTTCAATGCTTAAAATAGCGACTTATTTTTTGTTTTTAAAAAATTTAAGCTTGGAAAATATATACCTGAGGATTATAAAAAAAATTATAGTTACAATGGTATGACTAATCTCCTGTGACTGAAGTATCACTTTAATATTTGCAGAGCTGAGCATGAAAACCTGAAAATTTTGGTATATATTATGCAAAGGGAAAAATCTAAAGGCAATGCAAATATTTATTAGCAGGACCACATTTCAAAGACAGCCCTGTTCTTAATGTTTCCTATTTGGTTTCAAAGTCAAATCAGTAGAATTAAATCACTAATTTGAACACATAATAGGATTAATAGCTTAACCAAACACAAATGGTTTTATTTCTAGAATACCATTAACCTTAATTTCCCTATGGTCATTGGTTCAGAAGTGCAGAGTAATTTTTTCTTTAACCCATTATAATTTTTTCAAAAAGTTTGCATCTAGATTCTATAGATTATTTTTTAGAGTTTGCAATCATATATTTATTATATTAATGAATCCTAAAACATCTAAATTGTTGGTTTTTCTTCTTTTAAGGTTTGCTTTTACAGTATATGCAAGCTATGACTGGAAATGGAATTCTTATTCTATAAGCTGAAGTCTCGGGAAATTGAATTAGCAGAGGGCATTAAGAGTCTGGGTGCAACAACACGAGGAGAATGAAAGATGAACATTTTAGAATTCAAATACACAAAAGAAAAATTTGATAACACCAAGGGAACATTTTTTAAAAAGTGTCAGATGGCCTTTATTTTTAATTTATTGAACTAAATGTCTTATGTCTAAAGGCATTTCAAATCTACTCTCACAGGAACATTATTAAGGAAAATATACTATAGCATGAAGAGATTCCAGGTTACCCCTACAAATGCAAACCTACTCCCTCAAGAATATTTATACTCTTGTAACTTTTTGGTGCCATGTAAAATATTTGAAAAAAGTCATTAAAGTTGATGTTGACACATGTATCATGAATCTCTGCTACCATTCTCAAATTATTTTCAATACCATAAAATAGAAATTTAGATGCAGGACACAAATTAGCGGTAAAATCCTTTCACCCTTGGTAAACCCTGCCAAATGTAAAATCTATATTTTTCTTATGTAAATATTTTCATTTTGCATTATTTTTCTTATTTAATGCTGCAATGACACCATTTGGAATATTGTTTTGTCATAGAGGCCAAATATTACATATTTTACTATCTGGCAAACTTCTATTTTAAATATGTAATAAAAAATGGACATATATTGACCTCAGTTGTGTTTTTCATAATATCACCATACCTGTGACATGGATGCTGTAATAACCTTTATAAATATTTTTGTTTACATGGTACTTTCTTTCTCTAGTCATTTAATATGATATATTTAAAGGACTCCTAGGACATTGGTGGCGATAAAGAGAGAAGAGACCTGCAAAGTGCCTGTTGTGTAGGCTGATCTTCATCATCGTCACAAGGTTTGATATGCACTCATGGATGATTTATTGCATCCCTTTCATTTACAAATATCACAATAATTTCTAAACATGAAAATCATTAATTCTCTATATGGGTCTAGGTAAGTACCTCTGTCAAAATTTAAAAGCTGGAAGGAACTTTATTTTTAAGTTTGTAATAAAACACTTTCATTGTCTAGATGATATCATCAAGGACTATGAACACTTATGTAATATTCAAAGCAACATACATATGCTAACAATGACTGCACAGAGAAAGATATAGAGCCAAGTGTTCGGACTAGAAGTGGTATCCTTTCTATTTTGATTAATGGCTCACCTCCTATTACACTCCCACTCACTACTTTCTACTCTTAGAGCTCTAGAAACATCAGCCTCCAACCTGCTTATCCATTACCATACTATAACTATCTCCCATGTTTGGGACTTTCCTTTCACTCTTCCCTATTCCTGATATCCATTTGTAGTCTCTCTCTCTCTCTCTCTCTCTCTCTCTCTCTCTCTCTCTCTCTTTCTCTCTCGTACATTTGTGTGTGTATTTATCAAATTATCTTAAATGATTCTTTGGTTCTAGTAAAGTGTCCCTTAATCCACTATATATTTGACTGACCCAAAATAAAGCTGAGATTCAGCACTTCCTTTTACATAGAATCTACACTATAGCAATAACTTTAAAAGAAAGTCACCAGGAAGGTCCAAGCTTTTTAGGTGAAAAGTAAAGCCTTTTGGTTACAGAAAAGAGACGACTTCAGGTATAGTGAGAGCAACAAGAGAACATGAGCAACTGAAACCAGGGCTCCTACTACCAGGGAGTGGTAACAAAACTAATGTGTGGACACTGGGTCAAGGATTTGTACTGAATTTTATTTAGACTTTAGGTTCTGTTTGACTTTGGAGGGCTTTAGAATCCCTTGGGTAGTTACTCCAGATTGGTTCACCTGAAACCTCTGGAAATGTGCCTAGGTACGTGTATTCTTAATAACTTGCCCAGATAATATAAAAGCCCTCGCTGTATTTAATGTATTTGAGATTCCTTATTTTACTTAATGCTCTAAGATCACAATTTGTTATTACAGTCAAAAGTCATTCAGAAACTTACAGGAAAATTTTTCACCTGAGGGGGCTGACACAAATATTTAAGGATTATGTCATATTGGAATGAGATTGATAAGTGTATTGAGATACCCAAATATTGACTTGCGATTGGCACTGCACCGTGAAAGCCTAAACAACAGAATTATACAAAGGGTTTTGATCAAACTAGAAAAATAAATCATCTAAAGAGGATTATGACCCTGGCTGGTGTGACTCAGGTGTTTGAGTATTGTCCCGTGTACCAAGAGGTTGCCAGTTCAATTCCTGGTCAAGGCACATATCTAGATGCCCAGGTTGCTGGTTCGATCCCCAGTAGGGGGCCTGCAGGAGCCAGCTAACGGATGTTTTGCTCTCACTGACGTTTCTCTCTCTCTAAAATCAATCAAAACATATTGTTAAAAAGAGATGACTAAAGTTAAAAGTCTACACACCATGCACAATGAGTTCGATTAAACTGTTACATGAATTCAAATGAGGAAGAAGTTATTTCTAACTCAGATGCACTGGTAAGTATTCATGATGTAGGTCTCATGAAGTGAAGTCAATGATGAAAATTTAATGGATGAACAGGAAGGAGGGCCATCTTGTTTGGCTTATGATTAA
This sequence comes from Murina feae, assembly GCA_004026665.1. NCBI lineage: Eukaryota > Metazoa > Chordata > Mammalia > Chiroptera > Vespertilionidae > Murina > Murina feae. The sequence continues at coordinate 4,374 of PVJC01035524.1, forward strand.
CAAGGTTCATACAAGGGTTAGTTGAAACTCTTAAGTATTTTGGGTTGGTCAAGTTATAGAGAATATTGGGAATGTTTTATTTTTTATAAAGGGAAACCTACTGTAGGCTTTTGAGGTTAATAACCTAAAAATTAAATTAGTATCAAATGGAATGGAGTCTAAAATTTATCAGAATTTTGAGCCTATGTCATCCAGAGAGTGGTGGGGCCGAGAATTGGGTACCCTCATAGCAGAATTGGATTCAGGGACTCAGGGGATGAGTATACTGAAGCAATACTTTCACATGTAACTGAGTGAACAAAGCAGGATAGGGAAGGAAAAGGAGGCATGAATGATGTAGTCTCAGATGAAGTCTAGCTTTTGGCCTGACTGCTGGTCGGGTTGGGAGCTCAAGAAGCATACCTCTCACTGGAGTTACTCCACAAGAGCAAATCTCTAGAGAAGAGGACACGTCTGTGAGCCTTGCAGCCCAAACTCCCATTCACAGGGGGATCGGTGCAAGGCACAGTAAAGCAGGTCTAGATAGGGGTACCAGCAGCATCCTTCAGCAGCAGAGGATCTGTTTTACCATGAACATTCAATGTAATGGCCTTACTGTCCATCTAAGTAGAAATGTCCAGTATGTTACTGAAAACTCAGAAAGACATTTAGAAAGTAAGTGCTATAATTAGAGGTTTAGCTTCATTCCCTCATTTTTCATTCCAAACATTATCACAGATGCACTGAAGCAGAAGCTTAAAAGAAGAGGGTGGATAGGAGCAAAATAAATTAAAAAAATTGATTCCTGTAGATGTTCTTTTGCAGTCTCTGTTCAAATCATATAAATTAATTTTTTAAACATTTTTTTAGGCATTTTATTTATTTTGTTGTAGGAATTTTTAGTGGCAATAAGGAAGACAACAGAGTTCTGAAAACAAAACTAAGTAAATTTGAAGCGCTTAAACATAAAAGAAAAAAAAACACACACAATGTGAACCAAGCTCTGTGAAAAGTCTATGGATCTTTTGTCACTGGCATTAAAGACATCACTCACTAGTCACTTGCTAAGTTATATAAATTTACACCCAGAGAGACCGTATAAATTATTATCAAAACCACGAGAGTAGCGTTGGGAGCTATAAATAATTACACTAGAGCAAAATGTGTAAATTAGAACTGCCTGGGAAAACCAAGATTTAGGAACAATTTAGCTGTCGTTAATCTATCCCTGAGTAAGTGACATTATGATAACAATTAACAACACTGCATTTCTTTTTAGATATTTACCCTGGTAAAGATGGAGGCAATCCTTGAAAGTTGCCAACCAATAAAACGGTGCTCTTAATTCTGCTTTCATGCCTATGAAATTATTTTATCCATTTCCTAAATTTAATATTATTTTGGAATCTGAATATTTTTCCACCAAAGAAATGTATTACCTTTAGGTAAATGTCTACATTAGAATTGTCATTATGAGCCCAGGTCCATTCTTTATGGCATCCTGCTCCAAGACAAGTTATTGCCTTTAAACCAAGAGTCGTGAGTGAAAAAAATTACTCCTGGATTTATTTTGTACTGTTATCTTATTTGATGAGAAAATATTAAATATGAAGTCATTTAAAAATTATACATCTTCAAAACCCTTTCTAAGTCTATTATCTAAATTAGGCCTTGATTATTATTCAAAAATCAGCTGCTAAATAATTATGCATAGTATTGCATAATGTTAAATGCAATCTTTTCTAACTTAGATAATTACAGAGTGGTTACAGAATTTTAAAACTATAGTTTTCACACAATGTAAAACAGAATTTTCTGGGGGAATGTTGCATAAAATAAATAGGCAGAAAAATTTACAAATGAGAAAAAAACAGCATATTATATATGTGCACACAATCACTTACTCCACATTTATTTATTTTTTCTAAATACTCCAACTCACAAGTGGGACAAGTCCTTCAATTTCCATGATCTCTCTCAATGGAGACCATGAACTATACCATTAGAATTCATTTTCTCTGCTGCAGAGCTAAACATGGCTAATTATAGGCATTTCAGATTATGTCAACATCACTTCCAAACTGAACATCTTCTGAACTATTTTAAATAAAAATAATTGTTTTTCTTCTAAAGTTTATGCCTGCTTTCCATTTGCAGAGATTTTTAAATATATACATGTATTGATTTTTAGGGAGAGAGGAAGAGAGAACTAGAAACATCAATGAGAGAGGGACATTAGCTGCCTCCTGCATGGCCCCTATTGGGGCTTTGCAACTGAGATATGTGCCCTTGACCAGAATCTAACCTGAGACCCTTCAGCCTGCAAGTCAACACTCCATCTACTGAGCCAAACCGGCTAGGCCATTTGCAGAGATTTTTAATCGGTAACTTTCTAATTATTGGAAAGTGGATTCAAGACAGGTTATGAATATCGCATCTATATAATCCAGGTGGTTTTCTCTTCCCTTTCCCCTATTTCCTCACTCAGGCATTTCTAAAAAAAAAAAGGCTTTTCCAGTTTCCACCTCATGGCTACTGTGAGTAGTGCAGTAGTGAACACTTTGCATGCAACTGTTTGAGTACCTGTTTTCAACTCTTTTGGGAATATACTTAGGAGTGGAATTGATGGGTCCCATGGTAATTTTATGTATAAACCTTTGAGAAATTGCCAAACTGTTTTCCACACTGTCTTCTCTGTTTCCACTTCTATCAGCAATGTTTGAGAGCTCTCATTTCTCCACTTCCTTGCTAACATTTATTTACCTTTTGGTTTTGTTTTGTTAATGATAACTATTTCAGTGGCTGTGAGATAGTATCAGATTGTGGTTTTGACTTGAATTTCTCTAATGACTTATTATCAACATTTTTAGTATCTTATTGACCACTGGTTTATCTTCTTTGGAGAAATGTCTATTTAAATCGTTTGCATATGTTATAATTGGGTTACTGTCATTGTATAGTTGAACTGAAAGATTTATTTAAAAATGTCTTAGCAGATATATGAACTACAAATATTTTATCCCATTCATAATAATTTAATTTCCTTGGTAGCATCATTTGTTGTACTTTTTAAAAGAGGTCCAAGTTATGTTATTTTTTTAAATTACTACTTAAATCTCCTTACTTGTAGGTCTATTCAATTTTAACTTCCTTCTGAGTCAGCTTTGGCTGTCTATATATTTCTAGGTAATTCTAGGAATTTACTAAAGTCATCTAGGTTATGTAATTTTATTTTCATACAATGTGGACACCATTCCTTTATAATAATTTTTATTTCTGTAAGGTTGCTAATAATGTCCTTCCTTTTTCCCAGATGTCAATCATTTGAAACTTCATTCTTTTTTTTTCTTTGTCTTTTATTGATTTTTAAATTCATTTCACTGAGATTGGAGGACATTATTTGTATGTGTGCAATCCTTTTAAACCCAATTGTGATTTGTTTTACAGGCTCGTGTATGGTCTATCTAGATTAATGTTCCATGTTCATTTTGAAAAAAATATATTCTTCTGTTGTTGAATAAAATGTTCTATGGATGTCTGTAAGGTCAAGTTGGTGTAAACTGTTGACCAAATCTTCTATTTCCTTGCTGATCTTTTTTCTAGTTGCCCTATTCATTATTAATAGTAAGGTGTTGAAGTCTCTATTATTATTGAATTGTCTATTTAATTTTTCAATTTTGTCTGTTTTTACTTAAAGTATTTTGAGTCTTTATTAGATATAAATATGATTATAGTTCTTAGACTTTCTTGAAAGAATGATGCTTATATCACAAAATGCCATTCTTCACTAGTAAAAATAGTCTTAGCTCTATTTTGTCTGATATTATTGTAGCCACTCCAACTCTCTTTTGGTTAATGCATATATGGTACATCTTTTTCCTTTCCTTTATTTTCAACCTATTGTGTCTTTGAATATGCACTGTGTCTCTTGTAGACAGCATATTGTTGGAGCATGTTCTTAACTGCTTTGCCAATGTCTGTCTTTTAATTAATATGCTAATTAATCTAATTGGAATGATCATTATTTACATTTATTACTGTAATAACTTATAAAGTAGATTGTCTGCAATTTTGTTCTTTGTTTTACAAATGTGTTATCCTTTTTGTTTCACTATTATTCATTTTTACTTTGTTTTGTGTTATTGATATTTTCTAGTGTGTCATTTTAATTATCTTCTCTTTGTTTTACTTAATTTTTGAGTTATGTTCTTAATGATTGCTGGGGGTTACAATTAATAACTTACAACAATCAGTTTGGATTCATACTAACTTAGTTTCAATAGTGTTATGCATTGAATTATATACCTGCCCAGCCCTTCAAATTTATATGTTGAAGTCCTAAACCCCAGTATTTTAGACTGAGACTGTATTTGGAGATAAGAAGTGAGTTAAAATGAGGTTATTAGGGTAGGCCCTATACTAACATAACTGATGTCCTTACAAAAAAGGAGAAATTTGGACATAGATGTCCATAGAATGAAGACAATGTAAAGAGACATGGGAGAAGATGGCCAGCTATAAGCAAGGAGAGAGGCCTAGAACAAATCCTTCCCACACAGCTCTCAGAAGGAAAAAAGCCTGTCCAGACCTCGATTTTGGATTTCTAGCTTCCAGAACCATAAGACAATAAATATCTGTTGTTTAAGCTACTCAGTCTGTGGCACTGTTAAGACAGTCTTAACACACTGATGCAAGTGATCTACAAATACTTCATTCCTACATAGCTCTATGCTCTTCTCAGTTCGTTTTTTAAAGACGTTATTTTTAATTTTAATTTTTAAAATTTATTTGAGAGAGAGAGAGAGAGAGAGAGAGAGAGAGAGAGAGAGAAAGAAATATCAATTTGTTGTTCCACTTATTCATGCATTCATTGGTTGATTCTTGTATATGCCCTGGCGGGGATCAAACCCAGAACCTTAGCATATCAGGATGATGTTCTAACCAACCGAGGTACGTGGTCAGGGCTAAAGACTTTATTTTAAAAAGAGGTTTTTAGGTTCACAGCAACGATGAGATGAAGATACAGAATTTTCTGATAACTCTCTACCCACACACACATATGGACTCCCCATTGTTATCTTCCACTAGAATGGTATATTTGTTATGATTGATGAACCTACACTGACACATTATAATCACACACAATCTATAATTTGAAATAGGGTTTACGCTCAGTGTTGCACATTCTTAGGGATTTGGGCAATGTATAGCAAGCTATCATTATGGTATCATGCAGAGAATTTTCACTGGCCCAAATCTTCTGCGCTCCACCTATTCATCCCTCCTCTGACCCCTAACCACTGGCAACCACTGAACTTTTTACTGTCTCCATAGTTTTGCCTTTTCCAAAATGTCATATTCTTGAAGTCATAGAGCATAGCCTTTTCAGAGTGGCCTCTTTTACCTAGTAATAGTCATATAAACTTATTTTATGTCTTTTGTGGCTTGATAGCTCATACATTTTTAGTCCTGAATAATATTATGCTGTTTGTATACTGGTGCTATGGTTTATTTATCCACTCACCTACTTAAAGACATCTTGTTTACTTCCAAGTATTGCCAATTTTAAGTAAATCTGGTATAGACAACTATATGCAGGTTTTTATGTGGACATTAGAGGCCTGGTGCACGAAATTCATGCACAGGAGGGGGGGTTCCCTAGCCCAGCCTGTACCCTTTTGCAATCCAGGACCCTTTGGATTTCGGGATCAGGTCCAAACTGGCAGTCGGACATCCCTCTTGCAATCCGGGACTGCTGGCTCCTAACTGCTCACCTGCTTGCCTGCTCACCCCTAACCACTGACCTGCCTATCTGATCACCCCTACCTGCTTTCCTGCCTGCCTGCCTGATTGTCCCTATCTGCCTCTGCCTCACCCCTACCACCTCGGCTTCATCTGGAAGGACTTCTGGAAGGTTGTTCTGGCTGTTCATTCTAATTAGCATATAGTAGGTTACATAGGAGATCCATGCCTATGGCACAACATAACGTGATTTTTGCTATAAGTCGAAACCCACCTACGTAAGCACCTATGTCACTCACATGGAGCACACACACAGTCGTAATGAAGTGAAACAGTAAAAAAAAATGAAAAGATAACAATTCCTGACCTTTATTTGTGGTAAATAAATAATAAAAAACATGAAGAACATATATACATAGTACATATGTCAAAATGACGTAACTTTTTTTTATAAATAAATGGGAGATAGTGACATAACTATGAAATGATGTATGTTGAGTCCAACATAACCCGAGGACTGCCTGTATTATGCTTTTATTATTATAGGTAAGTTTTCATCTCCTTTGGGTAAATACCAAAGAATGCAATTGGTGGATCATAGGATAAAAATATGTTTAATTTTGTAAGAAACCACTGTCTTCTAAAGTGCCTATATCATTTTTGCATTCCCACCAGCAACCTTCCCTATTCTTTATGCTATTGTGTTGCTTCTCACCTGCTAATTTTGATTCTCTTTGATTTGACATTTAACAGTGTGAGCTGGATGAGTCTAGGTGCAGTCCACTGAGTTTTTCCTTCTGGGAGTTCAGTGAGCTTCTTGTAGAGGTATAATAATGCTTTTCACCAAATTTGATATGTTTTCAGCTTTTATTTCTTCAAATATTTTTTCTCTCATTTCTTTCTGTGATCATTATGAGTGTACTAGGGGCCCGGTGCACAAAAATTTGTGCACTCGGGGTGGGGGAGGCATCCCTCAACCTGGCCTGTGCCCTCTTGCAGTCTGGGACACCTTGGGGGGGGGTTGTCCACCTGCTGGCATGCCTGGCCAGCCTGGGTGAGGGGCTGAGGGCCATTTTAAGGCTGCCCACAGCTCCTTCAGGGTTCATGCACTGGGGGGTGGGAGGGCTGGTGAGTGCAGGCATGAACATTTCCCACTGGAGGGCCCACGATCACACATGCCTGGTGGGCCCCCACTGCTGAGGGGGCACACCTGGCGCAGAGCTGGGTGGTGAGCCAGGGGCAGATGCTGGTGCAGGATCCTTCGGTGGGGCCCTGCTGCTGAACAAAGACACCCGGGGTGGAGCCGGGCAGCAGACTGGCTTTAGATGCTCCGCACTGTGCAGCAGATGCTCCCGCGCGCCCTGCAGAGGCCCCCGGGGGGCGGACAAAGGCAGTGGACCCAGGACAGGCGCTCCTGCATGCCCCCAGGAAGCCCCCGGGGCGGAGCCAGGCAGCAGACCCAGGATGGCTACTCCTGCACGCCCCGCACGCCTGGTGGAGGTCCCCGGGGGGTGGAGCCAGGCAGTGGACCCGGGATGGGAGCTCCTGGATGTCCCAAGGAGGCCTGGGCCAGACTCCCCCCCCCCAACTGAGCTGACACACCCGGCACAGTTGTGCCGGTCGTGGAGGCTCCCAGTGCAGAGCCGCCCTGCCAGCCTCCATCTTGGCTGGGTTAATTTGCATACAGCCGCTCTGATTGGCTGGTGGGCGTGGCTTAGGCATCCGGAAGAAACGGTCAATTTCAATATTATGCTTTTATTGGTTTAGATTGACACATTTGATGGTTACCATGGGTCTTTGATATGCTACTTCCTTTTCTTCATTTTTTGTCATTTTTTATCCTTAAACTGGACAACCTCCATTGACCTATTTTTAAGTTTCTGAATCTTTCATTGTCTATCCAAAACTGTTATTGAGATCCTCTTTTAAAATTTTCATTTTAGTTATTATATTTCTCAACTCCATAGTTCCTATTGACCTCATTTTTATAGTTTATCCTTATTGGTATGAATAAATCTGGGATTACATGTGTCTTATACAAGGTTAGGATACAGTAGTATGGTGATTAATGGAGAGAGCAGATTTTTTTTTTCTGGTAATAAATTAATACCATGTACACTAAATCAGCTTCAAGGTTTTTTAACTTAATAATTAAAGTACAAATTTATAAACATGGCTTAATAAAAACTCATTTATTAGTTTGTCAAATTTAATAAAAGGTTATTTAGTGGATTATAATTTCTGCTCATATATAAAACTTCATGTAGAGAGTCTTTAAGTGAATGAGAAAATTATTTGAACTAAAGCTTTAGGTGCAACCAGTTTGGAGTAACCATGCTAATTTAAGTTTTCAGAAAAGTATTACACTTATTTCAGATCTATCAATAGCTTATCCAAAAACACTGTCCATTCCATCCCTGAAGTGCTCTTGGTAACTATATGATTTTGATTATCATAGTTTCCTAAGAAACAGAGATATTTTCACAGAAAATCTATTTGTAAGGAAAATATTTTGTTTCCTCTAAGATCTTCCCTTTCTGGTTAGCTACTGAACACATTAGCCATGAATATAGATGCCTGTTAATGACAATGATAGGTGATGACGATAAGAAAAGGTGAGACTGAAAAGTTTCTGGGTGAAGGAAGAGTTTTGTTGTTAATACATATCAGTAAACATATTCATATAGTGTTTGTCATCATATTTATAATATTTGTATAGCATGGGCTCTACCGATATGACAGCAAAAGGAAAAGTAGAAGTGATAGAAAAAGGGAAAAATAATCTTGAAGCAAAAATTTTGGCATAAGAAAGACAAACTTCCAGATTGGTCATTCCATCTTATGCACATAGCTCTTGATATCAGTAAGCTCAAATCCAAAGTTACTTGTCTGCTAATATAACTGAGTCTGAAAAATGACTTCATGATATTTTTTCCTCTTCTGTAGGAAAAAGACAAGCAGTAATGTAGTTTAAATAATGGCAAGCCAACATATTATATATAAATCTTACAATATTTTGCTATATATTCAAATTGTATTTTGACAAGAACTATTACCAAAATAACAACAAACAAATTTATGGTGAGTTGGAAGATTACAATCACGAGATACAGTGCACGAACTCTTACCACCATTTTCATGCATTCCTTGGCCTAGCTACTAAGAAATTAACCACCCTCTTGGGTCTTCTCTCTATAGGCAACCCAGCAGGTCAGTAGTGAAAGCTATGCTTAAAAACCTCTCTACCTGAGTCACTATTGCTTCATGATCTTCTGAATTACAACAACAGATTTCTACAGCTGCTGTTTTTAGATCTACAAATTTCCAGAATAACTACAGGTGGGAATTACTAAGAAATCAGAGTCCTATACAGCCGAATCAGTTCTGCATGTCAACTAGTGCAGATGTGCTGGAAACTGATTGTTTTGATGCTGGAAACTGATTGTTTTTAACCTACCTTGGTTGCTCTGAAAGGTCAGAGCTATGCACCCAACTGTTTAAGTTGAAACATTGTTAATTACAGCAAATCCCCACCTGTTAATTACATGTAAAATTCTTCCTTGGAATTTCCTGCCTAAGGATATGGTTGTTTTCTCAGAGACTCAATAAAAGGCTGGTGAGACCTAGGCATCAGTAGGCAATCTTACCCTGCTAGAGGAAAGGTGCCATGCCTGGTCCCCCATTATTCCAAATTGATTGTCTTCTAGTCTCTCTTCATTTTGTGTGCGGCCTCCTTCAGAACTCAAACCCTGAACAGGAACCCTGAATCGCGCTGGACGTGTAAGGGGCCCCAACACAGATGGAAAAAGAAATATATCTAAACTTTCAGGCAGTTTTACAATGCAGAGTACTGTGGATGATTCAATTGCAAAGAAGGCATACTACAAGATAAGGAAATAGATTACCTTATTCTTAGTATTGGGTCTGTCATTGATTAATTGTGACCTTGGGCAAGGTGTTTGGCATCTCTATGCCTATTTTAAAAAAATACATTTTTGTTGATTTCAAAGAGGAAGGGAGAGGGAAAGAGATATAAAAATATCAATGATGAGAGAGTCATTGATTAGCTGCCTCCTGCACACCCCACACAGGAGATCGAGCCAGTAACCCAGGCATGTGCCCTAATGGGGAATCAAACCATGACTTCCTGGTTCCTAGGTTGATGCTCTACCATTGAGCCACATATGCCATGCCTCTATGCCTCTTAAATAAGCACAGACTGGATGGATTAACTGATATCTAAGTTCCTTTCAGCTTTTACAAATTCATCCCCTTGCCTTAGACTAGCTGTTCTTTAAGATATTTTTGCACAAACTGGATATGTGTGCTCTCCATTGCCTTCAATAGTGTTTGTACTACCTTGTTTCTAGTTAATTACCTGCACACAACAAAGGTATCTCTTTGAAGCCTTTACTTCAACAGTCGCTATGAGCCACATCTGTAGTAATGTCAAATTAGTAACCTTCCAAATCCTGGGAACAATAAGCATATCTAAAACCATTGAAAGAGTTATGAGGCCCATCTCAGATATTCAGACAACTCATATTAAAGATTATTTCTCCATGGTGTGTGTGTGTGTGTGTGTGTGTGTATTTAAACTCTTGTTGGACATTTACCCAAGGTCAAGTATATGTGTACCAGTTCTCTCTTTCACCAATGAGACTGTCTTTCTGGGGCTAAAAAAATACCTTCTTCATGTCATTGTTTGTGTGACGATGCAGCAGGTAAACTGGGATTTGCTGAATGGGTCCGTTTTCTCTATTACTTGTTGTACCATCTTTCACTAATTGGGCCAGCTTTCCCCAGAACACTAAGTCTCCAACATTACTCATCTGAGAAATTGCCTAAATTAGACTTACAAGGACAAACAGAAAAACGAGTTCTCATGGAAGCATCTATGTCTGTGTAATTGGGCCGATTATCAATGTATTTTTTTTGTATTTGAAGTTTGTCATTTGATTTCTTTACCAAAGATATATGTAAATCTTGCTAAAGTCAGCAAAGAAGATATCTCATTACTTAGCTCCATATCCCAGATTGGTTACTGACACTTGAAAGCTGATGACAGTACCATATAGGTTTTGACATCTGGAGTAATATATTCCGTCTCTGATATGAATAAAATATCTCTCACCATGGCACTGCTATTTCCCCTGAAATATCTCAGTAACAAGCTGCTTTGATATATAGAATAAGCATTATATGTCTGATGTTAAAATATAGAATTTTAAATCAGGTTTCAAATTTTTTTATGTGTCATACAGTACATAATGAAAAGTTTTTATTTTTGGTCAATTTATAAATGTCTAAAATCTGACACTTGAAATAATCAAAACAACCATCTTAATGGAGATATTTTGACAAATACAAACACATTAATATAGAAGAAAAGCAGACTTTGAGCCAGTATGTTGCCTAAAAGGCATCATTTTGAAAACAAATGATGTATTAGTTCAGCTGCCATCACAGTGACAGTACAAGTAGCTAAGAGACAGAAAGATTGCTAAGAGAGCTACATTACTTGTTAAAGATTGAGAGCAAATTCATTGTGGTGCCATCAAGAAATGTATGTTTTAAGAAATTTTATTTTTCTAACAGATAATTATATAAAACATAAATGTTGCATTCAAGTCCTTCGTTGTATTTATTTTAATAGATAGAAAACAAATTGTAAAATTTTAAATATAATTTTTATTTCATTTTATTCATAACTTTTTCAACTTGGAAAAAATCCTTTTCTGGAAATATAAAAGTCAAATATTGGCAACTTTTATTTCTCAGCCTCACAACTGAAGAAAGGCTTAAAACACTCTTTTCTGGGCATTTGCTGTTTTGTTCTCTACCCAACTGGAAGTGAAGTTTCTTGAGAGGAAATAGGATGTCAAAAACGTGCCAGGGTTGGGAACCTTCAGACAGAGTGGTTTCCCTGGCTTTTTCTCAACATGGGTTTAATGTATAAAACTTAGTAGGTTTATATAGTACCCTTTCTTATTTTTAGCCCATAGGCTTGAGATAAAATGATTTTCAAATTCCTTTCTTGTTATTGTTATATTAAAATGAAATATTTCTAAATATATTTAGGATGTTTTGTCTCAGTATTTTATTATTTTTTTAATATATTTTGTTGATTTTTTACAGAGAAGAAGGGAGAGGAATAGAGAGTTAGAAACATCGATGAGAGAGAAACATCGATCAGCTGCCTCCTGCACACTCCCTACTGGGGATGTGCCCACAACCAAGGCACATGCCCTTGACCGGAATCAAACCTGGGACCCTTCAGTCCACAGGCCAACATTCTATCCACTGAGCCAAACCGGTTAGAGCTCAGTATTTTATTCTATGTAATCAAAACCCTTGAACCTAGAATATTTAGAAAAAGGTTAATGTGACGTGCTCATAGTAACACACATGCCTGCATGTGTGTGCACACACACATACACACACTGGGGGGCTTGGCCGGCCTGCAAGCAGCCATCAGCCCCTCACCCAGCCTGGCCAGGTATGCCAGCAGGTGGACATCCCCCGAGGGGTCCCAGACTGTGAGTGGGCACAGGCCGGGCTGAGGGACCACACCGAGTGCACAAATTTTTGTGCACCGGGGCCCTAGTGTGTGTGTGAGTGTATATATATATAAAATAAAAGAGTAATAAGCAAATTAACCATCTCTCTGGGATGCCTAAGCCACACCCACCAGCCAAGCCACATCACCAGCCAATCAGAGCGGCTGTATGCAAATTAATCCAGCCAAGATGGCAGCCGGCAGCCACGGAGCTAGAGTAAACAGCAGGCTTCCATTGCAACTGTCTGCCTAGACTGGCTGAGCCTCTGCTCACGGTAACAATGTTTCAATTATAGAAGCCATGGAGCTGAAACAAATAGGAGGCTTCCTTACCTGCTTAGGCCTTGGCTCAAAGCAACAGTGTTTCAATTATATAAGATAAATAAACCCCAGAATCCTGATTCCAGCCAGCCAGCCTCGCTGGGACATTGGGTCCATGGGAGCTATGGGCAGCCTGAAAGCCTGAAAATGGCCCTCAGCCCGTAACCAAGGCTTACCACACCCCAATGGGGTGAGGGTCTACAATGGGGGGCTTGGCCAGCCTGAAAATAGCCATCAGCCCCTCACCCAGGCTGGCCAGGCATGCCAGCAGGTGGACATCCCCTGAGGGGTCCCAGACTGTGAGAGGGCACAGGCCAGACTGAGAGATCCCCTGAGTGCACAAATTTTGTGCACTGGGCCCCTAGTATGTGTGTGTGTGTGTGTGTGTGTGTGTGTGTATAATTATATACTTATGTATAACCTTTCACCATACAGACAGTCCTCGGGTTACATCAGACTCAACGTACATCGTTTCGTGGTTATGTTGCCATCTCCCATTAATTTATAACAAAAAAAGTTCCGCCATTTTGACATATGTACATATGTGCTTTATGTTTTTTATTATTTATTTTCCACAAGTAAAGGTCAGGAATTATTATCTTTATTTTAAATTTTGGGAGAAACAAGATGGCGGCATAGGGTAGACACCGTAAATGCAGCCGTGAACAACTATTTCAGAAAAACCTCGAAAAGAACACATGGACACCACTCACACCCACAGGAAGGCTGGTTGAGTGAAAATCCTACAACTAGAGAAGAGTCTGAGACTCAGAGGAGCGGCGGAAGCAAAGTACAGAGGTACGGAGGCGCGCGCACGGGGCTCGGGGAAGGGCTGGCGCCAGGGGATGCGGTTCTTTTCCAAAACGGAGAGAGCCACAAGTCCCCAGCGGCTCTGAACTCCAGTTCCAAGCGAGTTTCTGAGGACCCAGACACCCAGAGAAGGGGGACTGACTGGCACCAGGAGGAAATTCAAAGCGGGTTTCTCTCAGCGTTGCTTGCAGCAATTACCGTGGGACACAGAGACCTGGTGTCTCTCAGTGCAGGGCTGAGAAGCGCCATAGCTATTTGCTCCGCCCCGCCCTGCAAGCTCCCCGAGGCCCCGCCCCTCCCAAGCTGTGTCAGAGTTAGGGCAGAGGCTTAATCAACCCCTTCTTAAAGATACAGGAGCCAGCCCCAACCCAGTGGCCAGAGTGGGACTAACCTAAACAAAACAGATCCACAAGGAACACAC
>PVJC01035525.1:0-18233 GCA_004026665.1 Murina feae
GGGGAGCCTGATCAGTGGGTGGCAGGTGATGTGTGTGGGTTGGGTGGGGCGAGATGTGCGGGTGGCAGGTGGCAGGTGGCAGGTTGTGCGGACACAGGCTGGGCTGAGGGACCCCCGAGTGCACAAATTTTTGTGCACCGGGCCCCTAGTATCTATATATTAGTGTATTATTGAGTTTTAAAAAGCAATGAACTTCTAACACATGTTACAACATGGATGCACCTAGAAGACATTATGCTACATGAAGTAAGCTGGTCACAAAAGGACAAATATTGTGTGATTCCACTAACATGAGACACCTAGAGTCATCAAACTTATAGAGACAGAAGGTAGAATGGTGGGTGCCAGAGGCTAGGGAAAGAGGTAAATGGGAAATTGTTTTATATTATGTATACTTCACCACTGCAACAATAACAACAAAATCTCAGGGTCAGTGTGCTATGCTTGGAATTCAGAATGGCACCAAAAAGCCTTCTTGAGATGTTTTTATACATGTGCTAAGCATTTGAACAGGCAGAATGTCGGCGAAGAACAAGGAGTAATAATGGCTGTGGCTTTCAGCTGCATTATCTTCCAACAAGTTAGGACAGCATGCCTGTTGTGTGAGGTTCCTGCTTTGCTAGTTTCATTGGGAATGAACAGTCTCCACATCAGTGAGGAGTGGTAGAAACTAGGCTTTATTGGGTCCACTAAATCAGCCTCATTATTTAACCACTAAAAAAAAAAATTCTTCAGCCACAGACATCTTATGTCACTACATCCCCAAAGAGAACTCTAAGATGCTCTGAAGATAACTTGTTAGCACAAGGAGTGCATTCTCCTGGGAACACACTGGAGCCTCCACATGGCCCTTAAGAAGACACTGACCCCTTTGAAAGTAGGACTGCAAGATCAGGGGCTGGGGGCAGCTTCTAGTTGCACAGATTCTTCTGAACTCTGGTTCTCAAGAAAGATGAAATGAAGGACTCATCGCAAGACCCAAAATAGCATTTGCCACATACCGATCCTATGAGATAATGCATGATCTTGCAAAGGCATTAGGAAGAAGGAAGACAGATAATCTGGGCCTCTTTTAATGTGATTTATTGGCTTCTAGAGACTCAAAGACTGGAGAAATTCTCTTATGAGAATATCAAAATATAGAGATTTAAACTGAAAATAATAGTTAAATCCTAGGATCAAACTAGCACGAACAAACATAAGGAAGAAGGAATTTCCAACCTTCCAGCCTCCTTCCAGCCAACGCAGATGCCATCAGTCTCCCAGCCAGGGTAGTGACAGAGTCTATATTTCAAGATTTTCATCTTTGACCTTTTCTGTCTAAAACATGAAGTAGCATTGTCAGGGGGGTTAGACAACCTCTAACTTCATGCAAGCTTCTTTGGTTCACACCAGCGAGTTTCCCATACGGACTGAGGTCAATGCTTGACCTCTGGAATCCTCCATATGTTATCCTCAAGGCAGCTGCCTTCTTCCTTATAAATTAGCTGTGTATTTTCTGGGATCAACCACATCCTTGGAAAACTGACTGCAGCTCATCCAAGAAACTTGGCTTCCACTCTGTGCTCTCCAGAGACAGCTGTGTGAAAGTTTCAGGAGCAATAACTCAGGAAGAGGGTCCGCTGTGGTCAGGAGAGCCCCAAATTTGGATAAGATTTCACTTGAACATCCATTGGCTTGAGCAATTTGGCAAAAGGAGGCAAGGACTGCTAATTCCATGGGGTCACGTATCCTCCCTGAAAAGAGGAACTGACTCACGGAAAGGATCTTAGGGTAAACCTAGTGTCCTGGGGCCACTTTTATAGCAGTACCTCCTCGAACACTCATTTCCCTTGAATACTGTTATTTTCAAAGATTTCTCTGTCAGCTTTCCAAGTCACATCTTCTAGAGGAACTGGAATATTGTTTGAAAGGTCCAGGGCCCCTCAGTTCCAATGAGGTGGAGGAATACAGCAGATGTAATGAACAAAATGTCTACCGGGTGCAGCCTGAAGCCAAAAGCACCCTGGGATCCGAGAGAATTAAGAGACATAGCCCAATGGAGATGTTTAAACAGATTGGAGTTAGATGCTATTAGCGATTCCATATACAGATGGCAAATAAGCCGTGAAAGGAAACTCAGCATCATATGTCATTAGGGAGTTGTAAATTAAAACAACAATGAGATTCCACTGCCTACCTTTTAGAATAGCTAAAATCCAAACATTGGCAACACCAAATGCTGACAGTGAAAAATTCAGCAGGGAAGGAGGGATGAATAGGTAAAGCACAGGAGATTTTTAGGGCATCTATGCGAACTTTCTGCTCAATTTTTCTGTAAACCTGAAACTTCTCTAAAAAATAATGCCTATTCATTTTCTTTTCTTTCTTTCTTTCTTTCTTTTTTTTAAAGAGCTGCTCCTGAGGACTGGTAATGGCTGTCTGAATGAAGACAGACCAGGCAGAAATTTACAAATAAGGTTTTTCAAAATGAGGACTGAGTGCCCAGCCAGTGTTGCTCAATGGTTGAGTGTTGACCTATGAACCAGGAGGTCACAGTTGGATTCCCAGGTTGTGGGTTCAATCCCCAGTAGGGGGCATGCAGGAGACAGCTGATCAATAATTCTCTCTCATCATTGATGCTTGTCTCTCCCTCTCCCTTCCTCTCTGAAATCAATACAAATACACATTTTTAAAGTGAAATTCAAGAACCACCTCTATCAAAACAACTGGGTTAACTGTCAAATGCAGACTCCTGGCCCTAAGACAGATGAGTGAAGCAAAGGCTCGTGTAGGAGGACTGGAAATTGGCATTTAGAACACTCCAGTGACACTTGGACCAGTCTACTAAATTGTTGGTGTTCTATTTTATTTCTGCACATATGGAGAAATAAAGAGAAAATGTCCACTAAATTGTTATCAAATGTATGTGACGAGCCTATGGAAAGGAAGGCTGGAGATGGCAAGCATGAGATGGACACACACACAGGAGTGGCTGATGAGTAAGGTGCTTGATGCAGCTTCTGGGCCTGTGCCAATCAAATGAGCCAGTGGGAGATAAGTCACGAGTTTTGAGTAGAAGCATCACTGGTGATTTCCAGAAGAACTGTGAAAGCATGCCCCCCCCCCAAAAAAAAATACCCAAAATAAAAACAAAAACCCAAAACAAAGAAACAAGGATATGAAAGGTGAGCATTTTCCCTCAGATGTGTTACAGTCATATACAGGGTGTCCCAAAAAATATATATACACACTTTTAACAGCTCATAGCTCAGTTTTGAAAAGGAAATGTATGTTAATAAACACTGCCTTTTATAATTATTCAAAGTGCATATATACACTTTAGGGAACACCCTGTGTTTGCCAGATTGTGGTTTTCTTTCTACTTGAATAAATTACTATAATTACAGCATGAGACTGAAGTAACAAAGTAAATGAAAATGCCATAGAAGGGAGAATAAAATATCTTTCTCATTTACAGCAAACTAAAATCCTTTCATGTTTACATGATGCTTTGTTTGTTATTGCTAGTTTAGCACTTATAGCCAGATGTGTACTCATCTGGCTCCATCACTAAGCTGTGAACTCTTTAAAGGCTCTTCTTTACCTCTCGGTTCTCGATGTCAGGCACATAGAAGGCATTTTGTAAATATAGATTTTGTTAATTAACTAATTAAAACAGCACCTCCAGATGGAGGCATACTCTCCATTGGAAGTTGGGTTATGTAAATGAGAGTAACATCAAAACTTCATTGATTTACACAAGCAAAGGGGAAGGCTGAGACAGTAAGAACGGTTAGCAGTCAGCACTTGCCAAAACTAGGGAGGAAGATGACAATGGAGTCTTAGAGTTCCCAGTGCCTGAGAATTTTTGTCAGATCACAGACTAGACCTACAATTGTGCTTGGCCTGCTGATTACCACAGTCTGTTGTTAAGTATAGGCTTTCTCCTTCTCCTCTACCCAACATCTATAATAATCAAAGCATAATATGCTAATTAGACTGGACATCCTTCCAGACGACCTTCTGGACGAAGCTGAGGCTGTGAGGGAAGGCCGTGTCCGGGTCCCAGAAGGAAGCCGGTGCCAGCAGCTGGGGGAAAGAAGACCTACTCTTGCATGAATTTTGTGCATTGAGCCTCTAGTTTATTATAAAACAAAACAAAATATCAGAACTACTCAAAGGCAGATGGAGAGAAATGAGGTAGTAGGCATAAAAGAATTGGATGAATTTTATTCTTAGTGTTTCAGTTACTAACTTTGCATAGAAAATCACATTTGCATTTCAAGTGAGTGTATGTGTGTGTCCTAAATTTTCCTGGCCTGTGGAATACAGCTGAGTGCCTCCAGGTTTTACAAATTGGGAGGAATTAGCCTCCGTTGTCTGTAGAACATAATCAGCACTTCTGAGAAACACTCAAGGAAAATTAGGAAAAATTAATTCATTTTGGTTCTTGGGCTTGCTTTTATTTGGACCAACAAAGGCTGCGCAGAGGCAGTCACGGTGGAGGAGAAGCTGTGAGTAGTGAAGTGCATTCACAGTGGTAACTTTGAGTCACTTTACATTACTTTGGAACAAGACAAATAAGTCTAATAAAATCAGGAAACATCTTGCATTCGAAGGCGAAGTATGGTTTATGAAATGATTTTATGTATATTAAATCTCAACAGAGAAAATAGGAGTAAGCACTGTAAACACCCTTTTTTTTCCTTGTGCACTCACACATACACACCTACTATTTTGTGTTTTGTTACTACCACCTAACATTTTGTTGAACACATTTCCCCATGTTTCTGCATAATTGCTGTTTTTAAGGCTACAGAGCATTCCTTTCTGTGCATGTAGTAATCAGAGCCCTTAACTGTAAGTGACGTTTACCCAACTTAAACCAGCTTAAGAAGATAGAGGCTTCCTGGCTTGTGTAAGGGAGTGAAAATGGGCGGGAAAGAGGCTAGGTATGACTGGATGCAGGGTTCAAAGGATGTTTCCAGGAATGTGCCAGCTAAGCCTCTGTCTCTCTTCATCTTTTGCCTCTGCTTGTGTATCGACCTTACTTGGTTTTACTGCAGGCAGGCTTTCTCTGTGCGGCTCACAATGCTAGGATTACATTTTTCCAGTCCTTCGCCATTGAAGCAAGATGAAGTCTTTCTAACTAATCCTAAAGCAAAGACCCTAAGAAAGGACATTTATTAGCTCATCCCTAAGCAATCACTGT
Source organism: Murina feae (assembly GCA_004026665.1). Classification (NCBI taxonomy): domain Eukaryota; kingdom Metazoa; phylum Chordata; class Mammalia; order Chiroptera; family Vespertilionidae; genus Murina; species Murina feae. Next base: position 5,195 of record PVJC01035525.1, read on the forward strand.
GGGGCTTGGCAATGGGACAATCTGATTGGTCATCCTGGGTCTTGTGCCTACCCTTATGTTTAAGAATCATGCGAGGCAGGCAGAAAGAGTACCTTTCACAGCTACTGAATCCTGGCCTTTGAAGTATTTTGGCTATGATTGATAACCTTAAGAACATTTTCAAGGATGTTAGCCTATAGGATTTTTTCTTTATGAAAAATTCTTTGGAGTAGAATTCCTGAGTCCAAGAGCATCATACAGACATTCTTATGATTCTTGCTATATGTTGCCTTATTGTTTTACAAAAGAATTGTGCTGAAAATGTAACTTATAAAAAAATGAGATCACCTCCAGCCAGTGTGGCTCAGTGGTTGAGCATTGACCCATGAACCAGGAGGTTACGGTTCAATTCCCGGTCAGAGCACATTCCTGGGTTTTGGGCTCAATAACAATAGGGGTGGTGAAGGAGACAGCCAATCAATGATTCTCTATCATAATTGATATTTCTATCCCTCTCCCTTTCTCTGAAATCAATAAAAACATATTTTTAAAAAATTGAGATCCAATTAAAGTTTTAAAGTTGATTTATTAATTCAACAAATACATGCTTAGCTATGTGCCAGGTATTATATCGATCCAGCATGTTGCCAGTTAGTGAGTCAGCAGGGTCTAAGTCCAAACCCACCTGAGTGCTCTGCCCACTTCATAAGCAAGAAGAGTACATGTCAAGAGACATTAAGTTCTCTTTAGAAGTCATTGAGGATCCTTGTGAGTAAGCAAATGGTCTGAAAGTGGAGTTACCAATTATCAACTTTCCTTGCCATTTTCAGTCACCCAACCGATTCCTTTTCATTCAAAAACTTTACTCAGCCCTAACTGGTTTGGCTCAGTGGGTAGAGCGTCGGCCTGCAGACTCAAGGGTCCGAGATTCAATTCCGGTCAAGGGCATGTACCTTGGTTGTGGGCACATCCCCAGTAGGGGTGCGCAGGAGGAGGCTGATCGATGTCTCTCGTGATGTTTTTAACTCTCTATCCCTCTCCCTTCCTCTCTGTAAAAAAATTGGTAAAATATTTTTTTAAAAAAACTTTACTCAAATTAATGGCAGCAACACAAACTAAATTGTAATTTGAGGCATCATCCACGACCTAGTTTCCTTATTCCCCTGAGCTCAGCTTTGCTCATCCCTGAAAAGAATATCTGCCAAGTTCTCTCCCCGGGGCCACCAAGGGGATCAAAGGTGCAGAACAAGGGGACGAGGACACGAAGTGCTTAAAGAGTGATGAGAAGTGGCTTGGGAGAGCCAATGAGGTGAGTGTGAGAGGAGAGTTAAAAACTGACAAAATACACTTGTTAAACTGTAAAGCATGACGCGAACGCAAGCTCTTATGACTGGGAGAAGTGCGGCAATAGTGGCTCTTTTTTCCCTCATAAAAATGGGACCCAAGATTATATCCGTGGAATATAAAGCTGGGTTTTGAAATTCTGTCACCACTTTGCAAAAAAAAAAAAAAAAAAAAAAAAGAAGGAAAAAACATTTCTGAAAACGCTTCTTCCTTTAATTTCTTAGAAGCTCTTTGTTGGGTTATGACCATCTTATTAAACGTGTGGCTGGGATGATGCCTTAATAGAAACAAATGGATGAATTCACGTAGAGTTGCTAACTTCCCTCCAGATTCGAGTTATATCAATGGGCAAGAATTTATCATGTAAGGCATGAGTAACAGGCATGTGAATTGTGTTCAGGTTTTCCCATTGACTACACTTTCTCAGGGTTAGAGCCATAGATTTTATTTCCCCACAACTGAAGCAACCTTAGAGATCACTTAGTTCAATTCCCTCATTTTTCATTGCTTTAGCAGAAACTGTTAATATATGCTTCCATTTGGTTGATAATCTCTATTTCAAAAAGATGTTTGTTTAATTCTCCTTGGCAACGTTGTGGCTATTTTTAAAAGGTACATAAATAGGGGAACCATTATAATTATTATGAAGCAGTCCAAATTGTTCAGAAAAAACATTTTCATGATGTAATCACAAGATTTAAAAATAGTTGGCATTCACACTGAAACGTTCATAAAATGCTTTATAAATGAAGGCCTCATTAATCTCTAAAATGTGTTCACGGTTGTTGGTTCCATTATAAGTAGTGATGGGAATGGAAATTCTGGACTCTCAAGCCTATTGTTGCTCAATTTTCAACATATGGCTCCAAGATTTGCATACTATTAGGACCCACAAGCTGTCTAGAAGCTTCTTTCTGGTGCTCACCACATCATTTACACTATCGAGTGGTTTCAGTGATTATAAGCCAGATTGTAGCAGAAAGGAAGATTAATTAAGAGCTTAATTATCATTTTCTGCTAAATGGCATTTGTTTAACTAGTGCTTTATAATTTTGTCACCAGTGTTAACATGTGCTAATATTGCCTAATGTTATTCTCGTGGTAAGAAATTGAAGGCTTATGGAACTCAAATGGCTCCCAAATGATACCCAAACACAGAACAGTTCATTTATTAAAAAGTCATGGATGACCTCAAATCAAGGTTAAGAAACAAGTATAATCAGAGGATTGAAGAGAAAACAGAAAACTAATGAACTAGCTAATTATCCTTCCTGTGATATTAGGAACATTCTTTAGAAGTAAATAAAGCAAGTGATGATTAGTATTTCATCATTCTGATCAAAGTATGGCATGGAGGATCATTTTCTTCTAGTTCAGACTTGATCATTACATTGTGAGATCTTGGGGAGCTGACATACAGACAGAGCCACGTGACCTAGCACGTGTACAGGCTTTGAAGTTGAATAGACTTGGGTTTGGGTCTTGTAATCGACCCTTCATTTGTCAGTTCTGCTCCCTCATAATCTGTGTGTCAGGCATTGCCTAGGAAGTGAAGCCACAAAGCTACAGAAATGAATCAGACGTGATATTTGCCCTCAAAGAACATATTTAGTGACAAGAGATAGGCAACTAATAAACCTATAAAATAGGATTATTAAAACCTACAAAATAAGCATGCTATGAAGATTCAGTGAGAGGATATAATATATAATATATAAAAGTATATAAAGTGTGATACATAACATATAAAATATTTGACAATATCCCTAACCTACAATAGGCATATAACAAATTTAGTTCATTTTCATTCAATATTTGTTTCAGTGCTAAGTTCATGGCAGTGTTCTGGGAATTGAATAAGAGTCAGAGTAGTACAAGTCATAGCCCAGCCCTCAAGGCTTACCATGTACAAGTTGGAGGGAGAAAAGTGGAGGTGGGTTTCAAGTACATTGTGTCTCCAGCACAGGCAGTGTGGAATCAACGCCGATGACCTCCCACACCGAGGTGCAGGGCAAGTGGACTAGAGAGACAATAAGAACTGGATGAAAGGATGGCAGGCAAAGCGCCCTGATGAAGCCGGCTGCCCTGGAGCAGTTCCAACATGGACTTCTCCAATGAGGCTCATCACTCAAGGTTCTGAGGAAAGTAGACTGTGGGGTGACTAAGAGGTAGGAATCAGGCTTTCAGCACAAGGGTCAAAGGAGCCAGGGAGGCAACACTGAAATGCCAGGCAGACCTTGCTGGAGAGGCCAGGGAGAGCAGAAGGGTGCCTCCCTGTGAAGGAGGAGAGCAGGAGGGAGGGGAAGTGGACAGTGTCCCGGCACAGAGATGTGTGGTCCGAGAAAAGGAACCAAGAATCTTGGGGTGCATTCTATACTCTCCAGCGGCAGCTCCAGGCAGAGAACAGGATCCAGTTGTCACAGACACAACACGTGCCAGTCAGGGCCCCTTTTAAAGAAAGGACTTGCTAGGCTGTAAACGTAGTTTTCTATACAATGTTTTGAACTTTGAGATGATTAGAAAGGAGAGACTATGAAATCAGAAGTACATAATGAGTGAAAGTGGCTGGTAAAATACAACAGGCATCCGCAGACTCAAAAGCTCTTTTTGATAAAAGAGGCCCCAGCAGTCTTCCCCACATTTTCCCCCAGCTTGTACCTAGCATGTCCCTGGGCCTCTTAAGGGACACAGGGGGCCTGGCGGCCAACACGCCCCAAGTGCTCCCCATTGGAGTTACATGAGTGCCACCTAGTGTCACTTGTTAAAGCTGAAGGGGCCTGGAGAGCTCACGGAGGTAACTGAGGTCCTGAGAGCAGGGGTGACAGGCTGGGCCTGATCTGTCTGATCCGTCTGATCCGTGGCTGAGCCAGAACTGGAAATCCAGGGTCCTCACTCACAGTCTCCTCACCTGGGCAGGAGTCCTGGCAGCTCACATGTGCCAGAGAATGAAGCCCAAACCTTGCTCGTTGTTCAAGTATCTCAGACACAGGAGAATGGAGAACAGAACCTGAAGGTTAGTCTAGAGGCCATGCCATAGGCATCGAGTCTGCGCCAGTCCTCCAGGTCCGGCTGCCCTCATCTCACTGTGCACGTGATCACACTGTTTCCTACAAGCAGGTGTGTGGTCCAGGGGATGTGCTGTCAGTCAGGGGGGTGGGTGCCTTGGCTTTCTGCCTTCGGCCTCTCCCTTTTGAATGAAGCTGGTCTGCACTATCCTAGAGACCAGTGTCATTAGGACCTTGCAGAAGCCGTTGTTCTCCAGTTCTCCAAGTAGAGTTTCTGTCCCCAGGTTTTAATTTAGGCCGGTGGTTCGCAATGCTTCCTGAATGTTAGCATCGCCCAAGGAACTTTTAGAAACCCTGAGTTTGGGTCTGACCCTAGACCAGTGGAGTCAGCATCTGGTGGGGAGAGGGGGATGGGGGAAGGGAAGGGAGTTCCCACATCATTTTTTTAAAAGCTCTGGGTTATTCCAATGCTCAGAGGATTGAAAATCACAGTGAGGGGCTGGGCTTACACTGAATAAAAGTAGAAAAGGTAAAAGTAGGAAAGGTAGGTAGATAAAGTCATTCTCACCAGGGTCTGGAATAAAACATGGTGTATACTAAAGTCCTCAATAAATAATTGATAAAAAGAATTTGTCCAATGGGAAATTGTAAGATGATACTGAAGGAGTTCATAGTCTACTAATGACTTCGAGATTCTCTTAATGCCCCACATAAGAAATATCTATGAAGAACCACACATAAACCTAAAGGTAAGAGAAGCAGATAGACAAGAAAATACAGACCAAAAAGAAATGTTTCAAAACACGAATACCACAAAGGTATACATCACTCTCTGCTGTCCTTCTCCTTTCCCACTTAATTTCTTGCTTCCCCCATTCCAGTCACATGTAGTGCATCTAAAGACTCACGTGATCATGGTCCTGCCATATATTCCGACAGGCTGCCCTACCACTTCCCTGAGGAAGTGGCAGTTGAACGAAGGTGTGGAGTAAGAGTAGGGAGACTATGTGCTGGGGTCTGTGTGTGTGGGGGTGGGAGGGGGGCTTCAAGGCAGAGACAGCATGTGCAAAGGCCATGTGTTGAGACTTAGTGAAGGAACACAGAGAACGCCAGTGTGAGGGGGAGGGAGAGTGATGGGAGAGGACACCGCATTGTTCAGGAGGCCCAAACCAAGCAGGGCTTTGTCCCCTCGTTTCCACATACATCCACATCACGTAACTTTTTCACACGCTGAGTCCATTGCCTGTTTTCCTGCCCTGCTTTGACCTGCGTTTACAATCTCATCTTTAATACCAGTGACTAAATGACTTCCTTAGGAAAATCTGAAAGTATTTTTTCCTAAAATCTCAGATTTCTATCCTTAGTACTCTGGCCAGGCAAAGCTGAAAATTTTTTAAATAAAAAACCTCTTGCCCAGCATGGCTCAGTGGTTGAGTCTCAATCTATGAACCAGAAGGCCACAGTTCAATGCCAATCAGGGCACAGGCCCTGGTTGCGGGCTCAATCCCTAGTAGGGAGCATGCAGGAGGCAGCCAATCAATGATTCTCTCTCATCATTGATGTTTCTATCCTTTCTCCCTTCTTCTCCGAAATCAATAATAATATATTAAGTAAATAAATAATTTTCAGCCTTACTGAGCTGTAATCCTATATAATAAAAGGCTAATATGCAAATCGACCAAATGGCGGAATGACTGGTCACTCTATGATGCACACTGACCACCAAGGGGCAGACACTCAACACAGGAGCTACCTCCTGGTGGTCAATGAGTTCCCACAGGGGGAATACTGTTCAGTCAGTAACTGGGCTCATGCTGGCAAGTGCAGTGGTGGTGGTGGGAGCCTCTCCCGCCTCTGTAGCAGTTGCGAGAGTCCCCTGAGGGCTGCGAGAGGGCGCAGGCCAGGCTGAGGTACCTACCCCCTAAGTGCACTAATTTTGTGCACTGGGCCTCTAGTTGAAAATAAAATTAGAAGGTATGTAAAATGTACATGGTGATGATAATTTGATATAAATTGTGAAAGGGTTCCTCCCATCTAGTTAATTAGCACATTCTACAACTTGCTTATTTTACTTAAATATATCATAGATATCTTTTGTGTCAGTTTGTATACATAGCTTTACCTCATTCTGTTTTAGCAGGGACAGGTATTTCATCATAACACTGTACCATTCAATGGTGGACAATTAGATTGACTCCATATATATATATATTTTTTACCATTTTAAGCCAAACAATATCAGTGAGCATCCTTATGTACACTCTTGCTCAATTGTGCAAATATCTCTATAAGGTAAATTCTGTAGAGAATGTTTCAAAGGTTATATGTATTTTAGATGTTGATGAATATTTCCAAATTCCCATCTGAAACTGTTGTACCAGTTCAGCTCACCTAGTGGCATAAGAGTGTGCCCATTGTCTTTCAATCTCCTTATCTCACAAGAAAGAACCAGGATCAGAATTTTACAAAATTCAGATCCTTAGACCTAGTCCATTTTCTGAGTCATGGCCCTGTTTCCATCTGCCTAATGACTCCCTTTCTCCTCGAGGCTCTGCTCCTGCTGTGGCCACTGTCATCTGGGTACCCCGCTTTGCCTCTCATATCTAATCAAGGACTCTGTCTCTTACCATCCTTCTCTCCTCACAATTTCTCACTTTTATTACTTTTCTTACAGCTCTGTGACTAATAATCCCAATTTAGGCTCTTACTTCCTCCTTCCAGACCTCCCCACCTCTGATCTCTCCCACCTTCAATCCAGCCTGAACTTAAGTCCACATTCATCTTTGTAAAACTCTCCTTATATGGGCCTCTCCTATTTGAGAACTTAAAGTGACTCCATTCTCTTTCAAATGCTGGCTGAGCTGTCTCTCCCATCACTGGCCTACTCTCCTAACCACCAGCATGCCTGGTCCTTTCTGCACCTGATCCAGTCAGTCCCTCTCGTATCTCTGTCCACCTGAGCACTACCTGTCCAAGGGAGCCCTAAGGGTGTCTGGGGAACAAGCTTTCCAGACAGAGGGAATGCTGAGGTTACAGAGTATGTGGAGCCTCATGGGACATTGAAAGTTCATGACTAGGCAAAATTTAAGCATTATCATTACATGTAAGTATATAATGTGTCTGCTGACAGATTATCCCAAATGCTTTGCACAAATCCATAATTTTAAAAATAATTATGTTTTATGGCAGAAAGAAATTATTTTGCTTGAGACTAAAAACAATGACAAAAGATTTAGCCTCTCCCAGAAAAGAGGAAGTAAGATCCTAATGCCTGGCTTATAGTATATATATATATATATATATATATATATATATATATATATATATATATATATTCCATTCATTCATTTATTCATACAGCTATGTACCAAGTACTATGCCAGGCACTGGAAATGTAAAGACATATTAAGCTGGTCCCAAGGATCCATGTCTAGTGAAGAAAATAAATATATACACACATAATTAAAATAAAGTGTGACAAAGTCAATAATTGTGGTATATTTAAGAGGAAGTGGTTGCAAAATACAGAAATGAATAATTCTTGAGAAACGGAGCTACAGAGAAAATGTTACTAAACCCATAGTTGGCGGAAGTTAGCAGAATGTAACAAAACAGAGGAAATGAGCTTTAACAAAGGCATAAAGTCGTGGAGCAGAAGGGAGTACTTGCACCTGTAAATGCAGAATGGCTGAAGTATACTGTATGTGAAAAGGGAAGAAGGGAAAGTACTTGAGATTATGAGAATATAAGGAATTTGAACATTTTTATAGGGGATGGTGAGCAATTGGAAGATTTTAAGTTGATGTCCATTTTAGAAATAGGCAGCAAGAGGCACGAACTCAAATACCTGGGAGGACCAGGCAAATTGGGGGCTGTCTAAAGTGATGGCGAGTAGTGGAGGAGAAAAACTGAAAAGTATATAAAGACATTTAGATGATTAAAAACTACAACAAGCCCTAGCTGCTTTGGCTCAGTGGATAGACTGTCAGCCTGCAAACTGGAGGGTCCTCGGTTCGATTCCAGTCAAGGGCACATGATTGGGTTGTAGGCTCCATCCCCAGTAGGGTGTGTGCAGGAGACAGCTGATCAATGATTCTTTGTCATCATTGATGTTTCTTTATCTTCCTCTCTCTTTCTTTCTGAAATCAATATATATATATATATATATATATAATTTTTTTAAACTACAACAAATTTAATGTTGCTAAGAAAATAAATCCAGCCTGAGAGCTGCCAGTTTGAACCTCTGGTGTAGAGGCTTGGGGGACAGCGTGGAAGGAGGTGGAGACTAATTAAGAAACCCCTCCACGTAAAACAGGGGAGGGAGATGTCTGGGCAGGCCTTATAAAATCCTCAAAATGATTTAGTCTGGCCCTGCAAAGGCATTAGGGGTGAGTTAATTAAATGTTTGACCAAACATAGCAGGCTAATTTTTAAGTTGATAATTTTGTATGGACTAAGAATGATGCTATGAATATCCAAATGGCCCTTGGCAGAAAAAAGTTTCCCCACCCCTGATGTAAAACATAATGAGCAAAAGTAAAAGAAAAGAGCAGGGGGAGAGAAGGACCAGAACTGAAAAACATTTAGCGAGGAAAAGGTTCATAGGCCCTGATGACCTGTGGGAAGGGAGAAGGAAAGAAGCTAGAATAATTCCCATGTGCCTGGCTTAGACGACTGGATATCTGACAAAACTATTCACTTCCATGGCAACTGTAGAGACTGGGAAGCAGATAGATATAATGAGTTTGTTTTCAGAATATTTGGTTAAGAGTTTGTCAGTCACCCAGTGTAAGCTCCCAGTATAGCTAGATTTATAGCTGCAAACTACAAAAAAAAGGCTAGTGTTGGAAAGATAGATATAGATATAGATACAGGTTCATGTGGGAATTAACAACAGAAAAATGATTGATATTGTCCAGAAAAAAAAGTGAACAAAATCATAAAAAGAAATTCTTTACCTAAAAATTGTAATGCTTTTGTATCTGTGGTCATTTTCATGTTCATTATATCCTAAGAATTTTATTTAATTTTGTATTCTTCTTGTGTGAATTTAAAATGTAGAAATGACAATGATAATCTGTATAACTTAGCCTGTGTATTAGAGAAACCAGCCTGTAAATAACATATATAGGAATTGTAACACATAATACATTTTTATACATATTGCTAAAAGTATATATCATCCAAAGTGTATTTAATTTCATCCAACTACCTTAGATGAATCCTTGCTATTTTATTTGGCAAGAAATATGCCTAAAAGGATGGGTAAAAGTGTATGAGGTGATTGGAGACAGATAGTACATAAAGAATAGCACAGCCATTGTCTAAGGATACTGTTTACAGATTGTGTGTGTGCACGTGTGTGTACTCACAAAAAGCAAGAAGTTTTAAAAACTAAAGCTAGCAGACTGGTGCAGCCACTGTGAAAAACAGTATGGAAGTCCTCAAAAAGTTAAAAATGGAACTCCCATTTGATCTAGTAATCCCACTTCTAGGAATATATTCCAAGAAATCAGAAACACCAATTAGGAAGGATATATGCACCCTTATGTTCATAGCTGCATAATTTATCATAGCTAAGATTTGGAAACAGCATAAGTGTCCATCAGCAGATGAATGGATTAGAAAACTGTGGTACATCTACACAATGGAATACTATGCTGTGGTAAAAAAAAGAACTCTTTATCATTTGCAACAGCATGGATGGACCTGGAGAGCATTATGCTAAGCAAAGCTGGAGAAAGATAAATATCAAATGATCTCTCTCATTTGTGGAATATAATGAACAACATAAACTGGTGAACAAAAATAGATCCAGAGATAGAGAAGCATTGAACAGACAGTCAAACCTCAAAGGGAAGGCGGGGGTTGGGGGAGTAAGAGATCAACCAAAGGACTTGTATGAATGCATATAAGCATAACCAATTGACACAGACAGTGAGGGCATGTGCTGAAGGTGGGAGTGGCCAGGAAGAGGTCAAGGGGTGAAAAGGAGACTTATGTAGTATTTTAAATAATAAAGAATTTTAAAAAAGAAACTAAAGCTAGTTCCAGCTAATATATTGTTTACTATCCCTGTTTCCAACCATCAGTGAGTCAAACTAATAGGAGTCTTTTCTCTTGAACATCAGGGAACAAATTTGGAATGAGGAAAGGGTGCATCAGGCTCCCACAATAAAGCACAACCATCCCAAACCAAGGATGGGTCAATCCCTCTCCAAATGCTTCCTCTGGGTCCATATACATAATCCTTAAAAGGCAACTTCAATTAGCAAAGACAAACACCAGGAGGATAATGGAGAAACACTATAGCTTCCAGCTCCTTTTTAATCATTGTTTGCTCAACACTTTTAAATGAATTAAAAGCAGATGTTGAAACTGCTGCCAACTGTTCATTTGTCATCGGTGAATGGGAATTTGGTTTTGTTCATCATTAAATGTAAGGCTTCAGTAGCTTAAAGAGTCTTAGAATACAGGTGCTGAGGAAATTTTAAACTTACAAATAACAAGCAATTTTGGTTAATTGGGAAAACATTTGTCCTTGTAAGATAACAACAAAAATTCCTGATAAAGTTTAGAATTCTGAAATTCTCACAAGATATTTGAAGGAAAAAGAGTCAATATTTTGTTATTCCACAAGAACTTTGGGGCACCATCTATACTCTCGGCCGGTGTTTGGCATAGTGGCGATTGCAAAAGAACTTAAAAATGGTTCCTATTCTCGGAGTTAAAGAATGCAAGATGATGTACTACTTAGTGCCCAGATGGCAGTGCTAACAGTCTTTGACAGGTTCAGAGGAGGTAAAACTTGAGCGGAGCTGGAATGATATGAGCAGGGCATCTCAGGGGCAAGTTTGACTGGTCAGAGAATGTGCAGGATCTAATATCAAGAGGCAGCCAGCCCCCAGGTGGTCCTTGGTGATTCTTGCCTTCTCATCGTTCTCTCCCATGTTGAATAGAGCTGACTTTTGTAACCTATAGGCGATAGCAGAAATGATGGAGTGTAACTTTTAGAACTAGGTCATACAAATACTGTAGCTTCAATCTTGGTCTCTCTTGAACTCTCACTCAGTGATTTTTCAACCTTTTTCATCCCATGGCACACATAAACTACTGACTAAAATTCTATGACACACCAAAAAAATATGTATTTTGCTGATATGAAAAAATATGTATAATTTTGATTGATTTGCAAAATATAATAAGAGTAATTTTCTACCCTTTTAGCTCCAAAGGGACTTTTTAAAAGTCAGATGCTATACTTGTATGTAAGGACTTCTGGTACCAAGAATTAACCAATTAGATGCAACTTAGTATGCAATGGGACCAATAAAATACTAATCTAGTATATGACCTATATATTTATGGTTCAAGACAGGGAATTCACAGCAGATAGCTATCATTGTGATAGCTGTTGTCATTTTTTAATTTGACAATATAAGGGCAAAGAGGTCAGTGTCCCTGACAAAGAAGTCAGGTATTGCTTGCTTTAAAAATTCTCGTGGCACACCGATTGAAAATGGCTGCTCTAGGGGAAGCCAACTGCCATGTTAAGAGGACATTCAAGCAGCGTATTGAAAGGCTCATTTGGACAGGACGGTAGGCTCCCGCCAACAGCCAACACCAACTTCTTAGGTATGTGAAGGACCAAGGAAGTGGGTCCTCCAGCCCCAGAGGAGCCTTTGGGTGACTGCACGACCGCAACCATGGCCAATATTTTGACTGTAAGCTCAAGAGACTCTGAGCCAGAACATCCAGCACACAGAAATCATGAGATAACAAATGCTTATTGTTTTCAGACACTATATTTTGGGGTAATTTTTAATGTAGCAATATATTAATACATTTTATTATGCCTTTATCTTCACCTAAGAATGCATAAAATTCAAGAAAAGATTGCTTGAATATGAGTAAAATATAAATAACTGTGATCCACTTTTCTCTCTTTTTAAAAGAGAGGCTATACTAATATTATTTAAAAAGTGAAATAAACACTACTACACTAACATAGCAATTGACCAGACAGATGAGTTTGCAGGTTGACCACACGGATGAATGCACAGATCCATATGGTCACCACTGTTAGAATCACCTTATACAGCATGAGGTCTATGAAAAAAAGATATTCCAATTCCCTCTGCTCCAGAGGCATATAAAGAAATATAAAAGCAGAGAGAGAGAGAGAGAGAGAGAGAGAGAGAGAGAGAGAGAGAGAGAGAGAGAGGAGGGGGGACCTCCCAGTGTTATTGATGAATTCTTCTTACAATTAGGAGAAAATAATATAAAAAAATACAGGAAATGATGTCATAATAAAATCTTCTCTAACTCTTGAAAAGGGTTTTATTTTAAGCAGAAATCTACTATGAGAATTAAGCAAATTTTGCTTATAATTCCAAGCTTATTTTTTTTATCTTTATTGTTCAGATTATTACAGTTGTTCCTCTTTTTTTCCCCATAGCTCCCCTCCTCCCAATTCCCACCCCAACCTCTGACCTTGCCCCCCCATTGACCTCATCCATAGGTGTACAATTATTGTCCAGTCTCTTCACGCATCCCCAACACCCTTAACCCCCGAAAATTGTCAGTCCACTCCCTTTCTATGCCTCTGATTCTATTCTATTCACCAGTTTATTCTGTTCATCAGATTTTTTATTCACTTGATTCTTAGATTCACTCGTTGATATATATTTGTTGTTCATAATTTTTAC
>PVJC01035526.1:0-18209 GCA_004026665.1 Murina feae
GGGAAGCCCACCAAGCAGGCCACTGACCCCCTGCTGCCTCTTTCCTGCTCCCTGATGCCACTCCAAGGGCCTGGACAGCTGCCAAGCAGGCCGCCAACCCCCTGCCACCTCTTTCCTGCTCCCCGATGACCCTCCAAGGGCCTGGACAGCTGCCAAGCAGGCCACCGACCCCCTGCCACCTCCTACCTGCTCCCCGATGCTCTGCAAAGGGCCTGGGAAGCTCACCAAGCAGGCCGCCAACCCCCTGCCGCCTCTTACCCGCTTCCCGGTGCCCTCCAACCCTGCCGCCTCTTTCCCACTCAAGGGTCCTGGGTCCTGCGCTGTCCCACCCTGCAGCCACTCTGTGCACTCGGGAGGTCCCTCAGCCTGGCCTGTGCCCTCTCACAGTCTGGGAGCCCTCGGGGGATGTCCACCTGCTGGCGTGCCTGACCAGCCTGGGTGATGGGCTTTAAGGCTGCCCACAGCTCCCATTGACCCAATGTCCCAGCAAGGCTGGCTGGATGCAGGTTTCTGGAGTTGGTTTATCTCCTATAATTGATGCTGTTCCTTTAAGCCCTGGGGTTTATCTTCTATAATTGATACACTGTTCCTTTAAGGCGGCCTTCTAACTAACGAAGCCTCCTCTGCTTCACCTCACAGCGTCTATAATGAAACAATTGTTACTTTTACTGGTTAGGCCCGGGCTGCTCTTTCCTTCAGCTCCCAAGGATTCTATGATTGTTACATTGTTTCAAATCTGTGTTTTGCTAGAGGCAGTTTAAGCAGAGCGGGCGCAGCTTCACTTTCGCTCCTCCCGCAATGGAAACTGCCGTTTACTCAGGTCCGTGAGTGGCGGCCTCCATGTTGGCTGGGCTAGTTTGCATACAGCCGCTCTGATTGGCTGGTGGGCGTGGCTTACCCTGTCTCAGAGAAATGGTTAACTTTACTATTTCGCTTTTATTAGTTTAGATAATGCTGGATTCGATTTGTTAGAATTTTGTTGAGAATTTTGGCATCTATGTTCATGAGAGACACTGACCTATGATTCTCTTTCTTTGTGTTTTCTTTATCTGATTTTGGGATTAGGGTAATGCTGGCTTCGTAGAAAGAGTTTGGAAGTGCTCCTTCCTCTTGAATTTTTTGGAGTAGTCTGAGGAAGATAGGTTTTATTTCTTTTTTGAATGTTTGATAAAACTCCCCTGTGAACCATCTGGTCCCAGGGTTTTGTTTGTTGGAAGTTTTTTGATTACTGCTTTAATTTCCGTCATAGTTATCAGCCTATTCAGATGTTTTGATTCCTCCTGGTTGAGTTTTGGAAGGTCCTGTTTTTCTAGGAATACGTCCATTACTTCTAACTTCACCAGTTTGTTGGAATAGAGTTGCTCATAGTTATTTTTTGTTGTTTTTAATTTGTTTTTGTGGGTTTTTTTTATGATTCTTCATATGTCTGTTGGGTCTGTTGTTATTCCACTCCTTTTATTTCTGATGTTATTTTGATTCTCTCTTTTTGCTTCTTGGTGAGCCTGGCTAGAGATTCATCAATCTTATTTATCTTTTCAAAGAACTAGCTCTTGGTTTCATTGATCTTTTGTATTTTTTTTTTTTTGTCTCTATATCATTTACTTCTACTCTGATCTTTATATTTCCTTCCTTCTGCTCACTCTGGGATTTTCTTGTTGCTCTCTTTTTAATTTTTCAAGTTATAGAGTTATATGGTTTATTACCATTTTTTCTTTTCTTTCTTTCTTTCTTTCTTTCTTTCTTTCTTTCTTTCTTTCTTTCTTTCTTTCTTTTTCTTTCTTTTTGAGGTAGTCCTATAGTGCTATGAACTTCCCTCTCAGGATTGCTTTCGATGTGTCCCAAAGATTTTGGATTGTTCTGTTTTCATTGTCATTTGTTTCCAGTATGTATTTTAATTCTTCTTTGATCTCTTTGGTAACTCACTCGTTCTTTAATAGTATTCTATTCAGTCTCCAAGTGTTTGAATTTTTGTGATTGTTTTTACTGTAGGTGATTTCTAATTTTATACCATTGTGATCTGAGAAGATGCTTGATATGATTTCAGTTCTCTTGAATTTGGAGAGACTTTGCCTGTGTCCCAATATGTGGTCTTTTTTGAAAATATCCCATGTGCACTTGAGAAAAATGTCTATTCTATAGTTTTGGGGTAGAATGTTGTATAGGTGTCAATTAAAACCATTTTTAAAAAATATATATTTTATTGATTTTTTTCAGAGAGGAAGGGAAAGGGATAGAGAGTTAGAAACATCGATCAGCTGCCTCTTGCACACCTCCTACTGAGGATGTGCCCCCAACCAAGGTACATGCCCTTGACCGGAATTGAACTTGGGACCCTTGAGTCCACAGGCCGATGCTCTATCCACTGAGCCAAACTGGTTAGGGCCAATTAAGTCCATTTGATCTAGTGAGTTGTTTAAGATTGAAGTTTCTTTGCTAATTTTTTGCCTAAAGAATTTACCCAATGATGTTAATGGAATATTAAAGTCTCCTACTATGATTGTATCGCTGTCAATCTCTTCCCTGATATCTTCTAGAAGTTTTTTTTTTAATGTATTTGGGTGCTCCTGCATTGGGCTCATAAATGTTTACCAGAGTTATATCCTTTTGTTGTATTGATACCTTTAGAACTATGAAGTGGCCTTCCTTGTCTCTTGTTATGGTCTTCACTTTGAGGTCTATTTTGTCAGATATAAGTATTGGTACCCCTGTGTTTTGTGGTGTTTTTTTTTTTTTTCATTTCCATTTGCCTGATAGATATTTTCCCATCCCTTTACTTTCAGTCTGTGTAAGTTCTTTGTTCTGAGGTGAGTCTCCTGTAGATAGCATATATAAGGGTCATGTTTTCTTATCAGTTCAGTCCCTTGATGTCTTTTGATTGGAGCATTTAATCCATTTACATTTAATGTTATTACTGATAGGTACTTGTTTGTAGCCATTTCTGTACTTTATGTCTGTGTTCCTTCTTCCCTTTCTATTTCTTCTTTTTACAGCATGCTCTTTAGCATTTCTTGCATGGCTGGCTTGGTAGTGATAAACTCCCTTAGCCTTTTTTTTCCTGCAAAGCTCCTGAATTCCCCTTCAATTGTGATTGATAGTCTTGCTGGATAGAGTATTCTTGGATTCAGACCTTTGCTTTGCATCACTTTGTATACTTCATTTCATTCCCTTCTAGCTTGATGTGTTTCTGTTGAGAAATCATTTGAAAATCCATTGGGGGATCCTTTGTAATTAACTCCATGTTTTTCTTTTGCGACCTTTTAAGATTCTCTCTTTGTCGCTACATTTACCATTGTAATTATGATGTGTCTTGATGTGGGTATTTTAGGATTGATCTTGCTTGGGACTTTCTGTACTTGTGTAGCTTTTTTCTTTCCCTTATCAGGGACGCTTTCTGTCATTTTTTTTTTCAAATAGATTTTCTAAACCTTGCTGCTCTTCTTGTACTTCTAGCACCCCTACTATATGTATGTTACTTAGTTTTGTGTTGTCCCTAAGCTCCCTTAAGCTCTCCTCCTGCTTTTTAATTTTTTCCTCTAGTTGCTGTTCAGATTGGGCTTGTTTCTCTACCTTATCTTCTAACTCACTATAACCATCCTCTGCTTCTTCTAGTCTACTATTGAAACCTTCCATGGTGTTTTTGATTATAGCTATATCACTTTTGATTTCTTCCTGATTTTTATCTAGGTTGTTGAATTTCTCATCCATCCGGTTTATGAACTGTAGGACCATTACTCTCAATTCTTTTTCTGTCACGTTGCATACCTCAGTTTCACTTATTTCCTTTCTTGGCAATTTCTCTTTCTTTCCTGGGTTGTGTGCTGTGGGAGCTTCATGCCATCTAGTGTCACTGAAGAACTCTGATATCAAGATGCATGGCCTCTGTAGATCTGTGGGAGCCCTGCTTACTCAGGATCAGAGTCTGTCACTGGCACTCAGTGTGGCCTCATGTGTACACCTAGAATCAGGGAACCTTCCCCTGCTGTGCTGAAAAAGAGACCCTGCTGTTGTGTGCTGAAATTCAGAGTCCCCTAGCATGTTCCAGGAGTCAGTGTCACCCTGTGCCTGCACAGAGAATCTAATATTGGAGTCTCTGTCACTTGGTGTGGCCTCGTGCTGAGTATCAGGTCGCTGTGTACACATGCACTGAGTATTGGAGTCACTGGATCTTAGTGTGAGTGTACTTGGGATCAGGGATCCTGTGCGCAGGCAATGAGAAACAGAGTCAAATCACTGGTGCTCAGTGCTGCCAGAGAATGAGGGTTCCCAATCTGCTTGGAGAACCAGGTTGCATAGCCACCCTGCTTCAGTGGGAGGACTATTCTTATGCTGTGTGAGACAGACTTCCGTGTGCCCTCACCCAGAATCAGAGTTAGGTGGCACAGCTACCCTGAGTGGGCCTGGGGTCTGGTTGTGGGAGTGCATACTGCAGGAAACAAACTCCCCTTGTCCACATGCCCAGGCTCAAATTCAGCGGAGCCTTCCTGTGTGGATGTGGTGTCTGTTCACAGGAGTGTGGGCCTCAGGAAACAAACTTCCCACATCTGCGCATGAGGAGAGTGTCTAGCAGTTCCTGTGCAGCTTCAGTGGGCCAGGCGGAAGGAGGATGGGCTGTGTGATTCACAGAACTCCACCTGGAGTCTTGGTGTCCCTGGGTCTGCAGCTGTGGTCGCAGGTCTTTTACCCAAGTGGCTGTAGGGTCCTGGTTTGTGTCTGAGACCAGACTGAGTGGTGGTGAGGCTAGGTTCCTAGTCTCAAGCAGTTCTTCTTCTTCTTTTTAAAAAATATATTTCATTGAGTTTTTAGAGAGAGGAATGGAGAGGTATAGAGAGTTAGAAACATCAATGAGAGAGAAACATCGATCAGCTGCCTCCTGCACACCCCCCACCGGGGATGTGCCCGCAACCAAGGTACATGCCCCTGACTAGAATTGAACTTGGGACCCCTCAGTCCGCAGGCCAATGCTCTATTCACTGAACCAAACCAGTTAGGGCTCAAGCAGTTCTTTTCTTCAAGATTGCATGGTTTCTGTCGAGCTTCAACCAGGGAGACCTTGGATACTTCCTGGGACCTTACAACCACCGAGATACGAAGTTTTGAAGTTTTCTGTCAATACAACAAAATAGCATACATATCAAATTGCATATATATCAATATATCTGTAACTCCATCTATTGAAAAAAACCTGCATTATTAGCTAGTACATCTGGTAGGTACTTTGCACATACTCAGATAACTCAAAAGGTGCAAAATTAGTTTTCACACCCATTTCTAACTTCACAATGATCGAGCACTTGAGTTTATTGGTACTTTTTTTAAGAAAGAAGAGCAAGTTTTAAGGAAAGCATAAGTTTCATTTTGGTCATATTATATTGCGTTTACTCTGAGGCATTCAGTTAAAGAGTCTAGGGGTTAGAGTGTTATCCCAATACACCATGGTTACAGGTTCGATTCTCTATCAGGGCACATACAAGAAACAACCAATTAATGCATAAATAAGTGGAAAAACAAATCGATGTTTTTCTCTTTCTCTTAAGACAATAAATTAAAAAAATTTAAAAATACATACAACTTTACAGAGTATTAATTTTTAATATTAAGCATCTTTCTTTTATCAGTTGTTACAGGCCAAGTTTTTGGTTTTGAACTTTATTTTACCTTTTAAAAATATATTTACTGGGGATTTGTTCTTTTATTTGTCTTTTCAAAGAACCAGTTTTTAAACTTTTAAAATGTTGACTTTTAATTTCTAATGATCTTTTTATATTAACTATATTTTTTGCCTTCTGCTCTTTGCATTCGATATGCTTTGCTGTCCTTTTCTTTTTTTTAAAGATCTAGGTTGAATGCTGAATTCTGGTATTTTTGTTTTTGATAGTTGAAAGCATTTAAAGTTAAGAACTTATAATGTTACCTTATTTTTAGCACATTTTGGGTACTATATTAATATTTAATGTTTCCTAAATGTTCTGTTGCTGTGTTCATGTTTCAGAGAATGACAATAGTCTAAGTTAAACTCACTGGCAGGATGCCTTTGGTAATAAGCTATTTCTCTGGGGCTCTGGAAAGAGGAAACTGCAGAGCCTCACTTCCTCCCTCTAGGTTCTACAGCATATGTTGCTGGGACAACTCAGAATCCATAAGAATTGTATTATAGATTAAAAGAAGAGGAAAATTATTCTCTTTTTAAATATGTTCCAAAGAAACAAGTCTAATCCTTTGGATATGTTCCAAATAGCTAGTAAGCAATGAACAATGTAGCCTGAGTGACCAAAGGAAAACAGGAAGTGCCCCCAGAGCTCTCCTTTCCCTTCCCATCTCCTGTTACTGGCTTTCTCTCACTCCCTCAAGTGCCTAGGGGTGTTTCCTATAACCTCCATTTAATTGGACTGTCCTCAACATATTAACTCCATAGAATATTTATTTCAGTTAGAGTAAATTTTGTATCAAGTTCTATGTCGGTGAACAATATTAAAATTTTTAAATTTCTTAATTTCAAGCTGGTGTATTACATTTGAGTTTGTCATACTTAGCTGGCAAACCCAATAAAAGCTAAATATTTTTTAAGAAAACTATAAATGCCATCTTACATCATTTGGATTTTCTTTTATACTAGGGGCCTGGTGCACAAAAATTTGTGCACTCGGAGGCCCATCAGCCCGACCTGTGCCCTCTCGCAGTCTGGGACCCCTCTGGGGATGTCCACCTGCTGGCATGCCTGGTCAGCCTGGGTTAGGGGCTGATGGCTGTTTGTAGGCTGGCCAAGCCCTCCAGTGTAGATCCTTACCCATTGGGGTGTGGCCAGCGTGGGTGATGGGCTGAGGGGTGTTTTCAGACTTTCAGGCTGCCCACAGTCCCTTCAGGTTTTGGGTCCCTACTGGGGTACCTGGCCAGCCTGGGTGAGGAGCTGATGGCTGTTTGCAGGCTGGCCAAGCCCCCCAATGGCGTCCCTCACCCCATTGGGGTGTGGCCAGCATGGGTGATGGGCTGAGGGGTGTTTTCAGACTTTCAGGCTGCCCACAGCTCCCATTGACCCAATGTCCCAGCAAGGCTGGCCTAGAAGCAGTTTTCTGGGGTTTGTTTATCTTCTATAATTGATACACTGTTCCTTTAAGCAGGGGCCTAGGCAGTTAACGAAACCTCCTCTCTGCTTCAGCTCTGGCTTTTATAATGAAACAATGTTTCCCTTAGAAGTCAGGCCCGGCCTGCTCTTTGATTCAGCTTCTGATACTTCTAGGATTGAAACAATGTTGCAAATATGTTGTTCCCTGGAGTGGAGAAAAGCCCAGGTGGCCCACAAATAGTTTCACTCCTGATGCAATGGAAACTGCCTGTTTACTCAGCTTTCTGAGTGCCAGCCTCCATGTTGGCTGGGCTAATTTGCATACAGACGCTCTGATGGGCTGGTGGGCGTGGCTTAGGCATCCTGAAGGGATGGTAAATTTGCATATTACGCTTTTATTATATAGGACTAGAGGCCTAGTGCACAAAATTCGTGCACTGGGGGGGGTTGTCTCTCAACCCAGCTTGCACCCTCTCCAATCTGGGACCCCTTGGGGGATGCCTGGCAGCTGAACATTCCTCTCACAATCCAGGAATGCTGGCTCCCAATTGCTCACCTGCCTGCCTGGTCACCCCTAACCGTTTCTGCCTGCCAGCCTGATCACCCCCTACACACTCCCCTGTCAGCCTGATCAATACATAACTGCTCCCCTGCTGGCCCAATTGCCCCCAACTGCCCTCCCCTGCTGGCCCAGTTGCACCCAACTGCCCTTTCCTGCTGGCCTGGTCCCTCCCAACTGCCCTCTCCTGTAGGCCTGGTTGCCCCCAACTGTCCTTCCCTGCAGGCATGGTCACCCCTAACTGCCCTTCCCTGCAGGCCTGGTCTTCCCCAACTGCCCTCCATTCTTTGCAGGCCCTGTCACCCCCAACTGCCCTCCCTTGCTGGCCCAGTTCCCACCTGCCAGCCATCTTGTGTGAGGGTGTGATGGTCAATCTGCATATTACCTCTTTATTATATAGGATAATTAAAAATGACATTAATTAATGCTTGTAAATGTGAATTTTATAATTAAACTTATTTATATATCATAGAAAAGTATAAAACAACTCTCTACTAAATAAAGACTTGTTTACATTTGTTAAGTAGGTAGAGCAGCAGGCACTAATCTGGACATTTCTAATCAGTGTGCAGGGGATTGAGAACAGACTTCCTAGATGAATGATGAGGAGGCTTTATCTAGACAGTGTTATAAAGGAGGGCACAATGTATCTTGATCCTTGATATGGACCCATTTTAATTTTCACCTAGAACTAAAGTTGATGTCATTTTTTAGAATTATGCTGAGTCACAAATTTATTAGTCTTTTTATGTGCCTACCATGTTTCAGAAAACATTTCAATCAAATTAATGCTTATCAGAAATGAGTTACCATAAAAGCCTATTAAGTGTTATTACTTAATATACTTACTTACTTTGCTTTAGTGCCTTTAGTGTATATCAAATCCTTGAATATTTACAAAGATATATAAATGATTATAGAGATCATACTTTACAATGAAATAAGTTTGAGAGAACTTTTCCATATTTATGAAAAAGTGTACTCTACAGGAAAACTCTGAGGGCAGGGTACAAGGCTTCTAATCTCAGTTTTGGCAGCATCCAGATTTTTTGTGACCTTGATGGAAGTGTCAGTAAACATCACTAAGTCTTTTATTCCTCACTGGTAAAATGAGAATAAAAATTCTGTTCCTACCTATCTCATAGTGATCTTGTGATGATTAATTGAACTTAAATATTTGAACATTTCTGATAAATCTATCATCTATCTATCTATCTATCTAATATATATGCATATATTTAATACATATAATCTGTTTTGTTAATATTTTATAATATCTTACCATGAAATACTAAAATCAATAGAAAAAAATCAAAGTAATATAACTGATGCCAAGCACCCAATACTTAACTTTAACATATTGTAAAATTTTGCTATTATTTTTATAGCATACAACATTGCATATACAATTTGTACTACATCATAATTCCATTCTCTTCCTTCTTTCCCTAGAAATTCCACAGTATCTTATACATTCATGAATGCATAAAATACTGTGGAATTTGAAATTGTAATAATTGGATCATGTTCAATTTAATCTTCCTACTCAACTTTCACAGTTTTTATATGTCCAAAAATTTTACTCCAAGAATGAGTATATCCGTTCTGATGGCTTTTAACAGAAGAGCAGACCAATCACATAGATTTCCAGAAACATTATATGTAAGCATTGTCATGAAAACCTAAAGTTAGACTCTATTTGCCTTGTTTTTGTTCTCTTTTTAGTTGTTAGTTGATGCCAAACAAACAAAAAAAGAAGACTTTCTTTTAAATGCATTTGCACAGTTACAAAGATAGTTCATTGAACCTATTCATTTTTCATTTTTCTTTGAGATAGATAAACTAAGAACAAAAATAACTTTATAACTCGATTAAAGTTGCAATTCTGGATGACAAATATGAATATTTACTGCAATGTGAATAAGGTTAATATTTTAAAACAAGGTTGACAGGAGAAAAACGGTCTTAGTTTGCAAAAAGGAAATTTGTTTCTTAAAGTGAAAATTGAGGTCAGTAGGCCATAGCTCTCCTTACTCCTACATGACTGAAATGAATTAAATAATGCAGCAATAAAGCAGTATTGAGCAAACCAAAAAAATTATACATGAAAGCTTGAGTAAAATTATTATATGTTAGAAACATGTATTTTGTATAATAAAACATAAAATTTTAAGTGCATGTCTACTTCATTTTGATTATCTTAGGATAGAAAAACCAAGTCCTATTCTCTTGTGTTCACTAGGATCTCATGTCCTTTTTCAGAGAGCAAGGATAATCACTAACATTGTTTGGACATATTTCGGTCTTGGTTACTGCTTTCTGTGATTTCAATGTGACTGGGTTGAATAGTTACATACATATAAAGTGAACATCTTTATATGATACTTAAACAATTGTGTGATTCATATAAATTATTTAATTAGAGTGATTTTCATTTCAACTTTTCACTCTTTAGTCCCTTTTGTCAAGTTATATAATATAAACATGATCTGACTTGTAATATCCTCAATAGGCTATATTTATTTATGATGGCCCCAATTTTAACACCACAAGGGGCAGAAAATATGTTCTAGCTATGTGAAAATACTAATTTTATTCTGTTACTCTCTTCATACATATATTGGTTCTAAGAACATGGGAAATAAAAGCAGCACAACTGTTACCTGGTGATCTTTACAAGAAAATTCTTTGACAATAAGTGATTATGATATCAATAAATTGAACTGACAACAATGTTAAATTTCCAATATGATAGAGCCAATGTACAGAAGAGTCAGAGGTAGTCGGAATATTCCTTTTCTCTCTTTCCACATTATATATGTTTCTCTCTAATAATGACATATTTTGTTGGCATTAATACAAAGTAACATGGATTGCATGCGTTAGTAGAGTTCTTTTAATTACTGTGTAAAAATGATATGTAATTGAAACAAAAAGCATTGTTTCCAGTCCTAATTTTTTTCCCCCTTACGTCCATCCTGTCAAGCTGAAAGCGTGAAAGTTATTTTCTGGCGGTGTGATTAGATTGGGGCTGAACTCTCCAGCTGGCAGGCCTGTCTATGACTGGCGGCGGCTGTCCCCAGTGCTTGTCATTTCCTGACATGCCTGACAGGATGGGGACAGCCGCCCCAGACAGGTTCATTAGATGGTGTTTTCTACAGCTGGGCTAAAAATAAGTAAGTAAGTAAGTAAATAAATAAATAATCTGTGCCTTGTCAAGGTCCAAGCTGCAGAGGTACTTCTTGTTGGTTTAAACCAGGGCCTTGTTTTGACAAATTTTGATCTGTGCAGTTTTTAGATTTTCCTGACACATTTTTGTTTCTTTCTCCTTTGACCTACACTTTGTGCACTCCTTTGTTGCTTCTTCAAAATTCTAATATAATCTCCCCAAGAGAAAAAAGAACCAGAGGTATTGAAATCTTAAAAGGAAAAACAGTGCAATGCTCTATAAAATAGCATTAGCTCATTTATTGCCATGGTGATCTGCACAGTGGCAGGAAAACAACTTTGAGACTTGTAACAAGCCAATTACAAGAAAGTTAAGAGTTTCTGTAGTGCCAGAAATGTGCCATCTATAGAGAACATAGTATCAGTACTAGCAGTCTACACTCTGAAGTGCATCACTCCATAGAACTGTCAGAAATGGGCAGTTCTAAATATCTGGATTCTTGGGCTTTTAGGAAGCTGATAGAGTTTTTCACCTGCATTTATAAGCTTTGATGTCAGGAAGAAAAATTATAGAAGAATGTAGAATACATACTAATTAAAACCAGATATAAATTTCAAAATCAAATTTAGGGAAATATGTTTCTTAATCAAGTATAAGACCCCTTTCAAAGTTAACTGGATTTGCTAAAAATCAGTGTGCAATTGAAACATACATGCATACAGAGTCATGATTTATCATTTTCAAGCCCAAATTTAAACTTCTAAAGCTGGGCTATTGAAAAGAAAAATAAAGTCTTTAGCCAAGTGTTCATTCTTTCTTTAGTTACAGACTTGCTAGCTATAGTATACTTTCATAGTCTGTGATAGCTGTTTTCCAGTGGGAGAGACATTTGATCTTAATTTTTACTAAGTAGATCATGCCCAGATAGAAAACATTTGACCATATATGTTGACATAATCTTAGTGCAACTGTTGGCTATCTTTTCATTCACATGCAAGATACAAATGTAATACTATTTGCATCTCTTCTCCTTGTCATTGGTGTAATAAACAGTGTTGCTGAAAAAAAGCAAGGTCCTCATTCACAGAAATCTTAGCCTTTACTTTTCCTTTGTATTGTTAGCTTCTGCCATTCACCGTCTCTATGACAACTGTTTAAATTGGGATGGGCAACTGTCATCTGGAGTATTACTGAGGGAAAAATGCTAGTGAGCACACAGATCTCATAGATGGAGCATTTCAATATAATCCAATTTTAATTGAGCTCCAGAGACTTTGATGTGCTACAGAAGGTTGGGCAAGAGCTATTCCAGGGAGAAATTAAAGCAGCCCAGCAAGACTTCTCTACTTCAGACTGTCACCATTTTAAGTAAGCATTAGCATCAGATTTAACCTGCCCCTGTGGAACATCTCACTTCTTTTTTCAGCTTTTCACTGATTTATTTTGCTATATATAAAGGCAAAGCACTTTCATCTTTTTAATGTATGTTTTTACACCCATTTTATTAAGCTTGCAAAGCTTGCACTGGACCTGCGATCCATCTAATGCTGTCTATTGGACTTGGCTTTGGCGGTTCACAAAAGAAAAAGAAAGTAGAGTGGGGATTAGTTTTAAGTTGTTAGTTATCATATATTTAACTTTCTTTTCAATATCACTTTGTAAAACCATATTTGGAGCTAAAAAGTTGAAGGAAGTGGAATTTTTATCTAGCTTTGAATTATCCTTGAATTTAATTTTAATGCTTGGCTGCTTAGGTGTTTATTAGAGGCTAGGATTTTCATTTCAAAATGCATTAAAGTATCTTTTCCTCATCACATGAAAAAAAAAACAAACAAAAAAAACCCTTTAGGCAAAGCTAGTTTAGAGCAACTGGACACAGGCACATCAGTCCTTAATGGTGAAAGCATTAAACCTTTTTTTTTTTTTTTTTAATGAGAAGGGAAGTGGATATTTTTTCATGTATATTCAAAGACCTTTTAAATGCTTTGAAATATAATGTTGAACATACATAGGTATTTCAGTAATCATAAAAATGCCTTAAGAACACAATGTTAATTAAAATAATTAAATGAACACTATGCTAAGTGAAATAAGCCAGTCAGAGAAAGATAAGTATCATATGATCACACCCATTTGTGGAATATAGAGAACAACATAGACTCATGAACAGGGACAGATCGAGAGACAGAGAAGCAGCAATCCCTCTGTTGATCCCCTGAGGGAAAGTGGGGGAGGGTTCGGGTGGGGGAGAGAGATCAACCAAAGGACGTGAGCCAAGCCAATGGACTCAAACAACAGGGGGGATGAGGGCACGAGTGTGGTGGGGGGAGGGTTGGGGGCTATTGGGAGATGAGGACACATTTGTAATATCTTGACCAATAAAGAAAAAAAATTAAAAAAATAAATGAACACTAAATATAATGCTTGTTTTATAAAACTTTGTTGTAAATATGGTAAACTTAATGAAGTTACTACCTGTTCATGATATACCTGAGATTTCTGATCT
Source organism: Murina feae (assembly GCA_004026665.1). Classification (NCBI taxonomy): domain Eukaryota; kingdom Metazoa; phylum Chordata; class Mammalia; order Chiroptera; family Vespertilionidae; genus Murina; species Murina feae. The sequence continues at coordinate 13,295 of PVJC01035526.1, forward strand.
GTATTGGCACATTTCAAAAAATAAATTTACAATACATGTTGAGAAATTAAGTAAAATTTTGACAGTAATTAGAAATTAGTTTACTGTGTATATCATCCTGAATAGATTTGCTAAAGACCTAAGTGAACTTCGGCATCAGGGCCACTTGCTTCAAAGGCCTTGAAAGAGATGGAAATTGCCAAGAATTGTATAGTGGTCTCAGTTTATTTGATCACCTTTAATGACCTCAGAAGAAAACCTCAATTTCTAAGGCTGCAGTAGTTGTGATTTTTCTCATTCTAAACAGATATTCACTTAACATAAGTAATTTTTGTTTGTAACTTTGTATTATTTTTCTTTTTAAAAGTCATCCCAAATAATGTAAGCTTATTTTACACTTTATTTAACTACTTTATTGAATACCCAACTCCCAATGATGGGCATTATTTTTCTTTTTTTGTTGTTGTTATAAACAACTAGGGGCCTGGTGCACAAAAATTTGTGCACTTGGGAGGTCCCTCAGCCCGGCCTGTGCCCTCTCACAGTCTGGGATCCCTTTGGGGATGTCCACCTGCTGGCATGCCTGACCAGACTGGGTGAGGGGCTGATGGCTGTTTGCAGGCTGGCCAAGCCTCCAAATGGGGACCCTGACCCCATGGGGGTGTGGCCAGCCTGGGAGAGGGGCTAGGGCTGTTTACAGGCTGCCCACAGCCCCTTCAGGTTTTGAGTCCCTACTGGGATACCTGGCCAGACTGGGTGAGGCGCTGATGGCTGTTTGCAGACTGGCCAAGCCGCCCAGTGGGATCCCTCACCCCACTGGGGTGTGGCCAGCCTGGGTGAGGAGCTGAGGGGTATTTTCAGGCTTTCCACAGTCCCTTCAGGTTTTGGGTCCCTACTGGGGTACCTGGCCAGCCTGGGTGAGGGGCTGATGGCTGTTTGCAGGCTGGCCAAGCCCCCTAGTAACGTCCCTCACCCCATTGGGGTGTGGCCAGCATGGGTGACGGGCTGATTGGCGCTTTCAGGCTTCCAGGCTGCTCACAGCTCCCATTGACCCAATGTCCCAGCAAGGCTGGCTGGAAGCAGGTTTCTGGGGTTTGTTTATCTTCTATAATTGATGCACTGTTCCTTTAAGCTGGGGCCTAGTAAAGAACCTCCTCGCTGCTTTACCTCGCAACTTCTATAACGAGACATTGTAACCCTTAGTAGTCAGGCCAGACCTGCAGTTTCCTTTAGCTCCAGAGGCTTCTATCATTGATACTTTATTGCAAATATGTTTTGCCTTGAGCCAGGATAGCAGAGCCGGCTGCAAACAGTTTCAGTTTTACTCCTGCTGCAATGGAAGCTGCCATTTACTCAGCTCTGTGAGTGGCGGCCTCCATGTTGTCTGGGTTAATTTGCATACAGTCGCTCTGATTGGCTGGTGGGCGTGGCTTACTGGTCCTGAAGAGATGGTTAATTTTAATATTATGCTTTTATTAGTTTAGATGATGCAATAAATAATCTGGTACATACTTTATGTTGCTTTTCTGAGTGTATATTAACAGGATAAATTCCTAAAAATGAAATTGTTGGGTCAAAGGGTATATATTTGAAATTTGGATAGATAATACAAAAATTTCCACAATATAAATTATACTAATATATACTCTCACCAAAAATATGGTGTCTTTTTTCCTCACAGCAAATTCAATATTATTCATTCAACTTTTAGATTTTTGCCAGTCTTACAGAATTGTATCTCTACATGGTTTTATTCTATGTATGAGGTTATTCATGTTGTCCATTAAGAAAGAACCATTGGCAGTGTGTTTTCTGTAATTTATTGTTTGACTTTTTAATTTTTTAATTTTTAGTTTTTTATTTTAAATAAATCTTTATTGTTCAGATTATTACAGATGTTCCTCTTTTTTTTTAACCTCCATATCTCCCCTCCACCTGGTTCCCCCCTTTACCCCGTGCCCTTATCCCCACCACTATCTTCATCCATAGATGTAAGATTTTTGTCCAGTCTCTTCCCATACCACTCACACTTCCTTCCCCTGAGAATTGTCAGTCCATTCCCTTTCTATGCCCTTACTTCTATTCGATTCACCAGCTTATTCTGTTCATCAGATATTTCTATCGACTTAATTTTTATATTCACTGGTTGATAGGTATGTATTTGTTGTCCATAATTTTTATCTTTATCTTTTTCTTCTTCTTCCTCTTCTTAAAGAATGCCCTTCAGCATTTCAAGTAATCCTGGTTTGGTGGTGATGTACTCCTTTAGCTTTTTCTTGTCTGTGAAGCTCTTTATCTGACCATCAATCTTACATGATAGCTTTGCTGGGTAGAGTAATGTTGGTTGTAGGTTCTTGCTATTCATCATTTTGAATATTTCTTGCCACTCCCTTCTGGCCTGCATGGTTTCTCTTGAGAAATCAGCTGACAGTTGTATGGGTACTCCCTTGTAGGTAACTAACTGTTCTTCTCTTGCTGCTTTTAATATTCTCTCTTTGTCTTTTGCCCTTGGCATTTAATTGTGATGTGTCTTGGTGTGGTCCTCTTTGGATTCATTTTGTTTGTGATTCTTTGCACTTCCTGGACTTGTAAGTCCATTTCTTTCACCAGGTAGGGAAGTTTTCTGTGGTTATTTCTTCAAATAGGTTTTGAATATCTTGCTCTCTCTCTTCTTCTAGCACCCCTATAATCCTGATGTTGGTACACTTGAAGTTGTCCCAGAGGCTCCTTACACTATCTTCATATTTTTGGATTCTTTTTTCCTTTTGCTTTTCTGGATGGGTGTTTTTTGCTTTTTCGTATGTCGTATCTTTGACTTGATTCATGTGATCCTCTAGCCTGCTGTTGGATCTCTGTATATTATTCTTTATTTCAGTCAGTGTATGCTTAATTTCTTATTGGTCTTTTTCCATTTCTTTGGTATTCTCATTAAGATCCTTGAAGATCTCACTTAGTTCCTCAGAGGTTCATAGAAGATTCTTGAGTAGCTTTATAACTGTGGTTTTGAACTCTATATCCAGTAGTTTCCTGTCCTCCTTTTCTGTCATTTGTGACCTGTTTCTTTGTCTCTGCATTTTGGCTGCCTCCCTGTGTTGATAGAGTGGCTTTCTGTGCTAGGCAGCTTGGGTGAAGTTGTAAATTGGGTGGGGTGGGGGTCTCAGAGTCACTTGGATGGAGCAGCCTGCAATGGCTGCCCCTCAGCCAGCTCTGCAGCTTTTCCCTGTTTTGGTGTCTCCATGCCCTGGTGTCTGTGTGCCCCTGAGTCCCCGAGTCTCAGAGCTCTGCATCAGTGATTGCTGTGAACAGCTCTGCTAGAATGCTACTTGTCTTCTGCCTTGTTGCCAGACAGCCTGCAAAGCATTCAGTGTGACCCCGGAGCTTGTAATTTCCTCCCAAGCCTCGGACCCAGGTGCAGCTGCCGCCACCACTCTTTCGCGTCGCCGCCACCATTTTGCGCACATCTGTACCTCTCTGTTTTGACTCTGGGAACTTCTACTCAGTCTCAATGCACTCCTTTTCTTGCCTTCTAATTATAAAGCTTCCACTCCCTTGGTTCTGGAGTATGGCTGTTTAGCTTTATTGTTGTATTTTTTAATGTGTTTGTGGGAGGCTGTGCATTAAGGTATATGCCTTATGCCGCCATCTTGGTTCTCCCCTGTTTGACTTTTTTTAAGCAAAATTTTCTTGTATTACAATGTCTACAGGAGAATATTATGCATAATAGTACAGTTTGTCTCATGTATATGTTTTTGTGAAATAAATATCATAAGATTTATACTATGTATAATGAAAATTACATATGCATATGTATATCATTCTTTTCTACCTCCTCATCATCCAAATTAATTTTTTATTCCTCTATGAAATGCCCTCCCAAATTTTAGTGACATTAGTTATGAAGATAAGATTTCTTAAAATTAATTTGCCTACCCAGTAAGAATCTCATCTCTAGTATTAAAAATAAATTAACTGCATGACATTATTCAAAATATAATTAGCTAAATATATTACCACTTCATAACATATTTACTATATAGAATACTATGACACCTGGCCAGTGTTGCTCAGTGGTTGAGCATCGACCCAGGAACCAAGAGGTCACTGGTTCAGTTCCTGGTGAAGGTACATGCCTGGATTGCAGGCTTGATCCCCAGTAGGGGGCGTGCAGGAGGCAGCCAATTGATGATGTTTCTCTCTCATGGATGTTTCTATCTCTCTGTCCCTCTCCCTTCCTCTCTTGCTAAAAATCAATAAAAACATATTTTTAAAAAAATATAAGGTATAAGGTATGTACCTAAATTTGTAGCCTCCCACAAACGCATTAAAAAATACAACTATATACTAGTTTCAGCCTCAACTAGTACATGAAACTATGAATCAATCCTCTGTGGTCACATGTAAATATTGTTGGTTTTCCCACCTGCTCTTAAATATGTGATAGAAACATTTGTAGCTTGGTCTTTTGTAACAAAAGCAATAACATCCTTGAATTATTGCATACTATTACTTCAGGGTAATAGGATAATCAATTTCAATAGTCTCGTAGGGTAGAAATGAATTCTAATGTAAAGTTTTCCAAGAACCAAATTGGACTTTCTTCCTCTCATCATTGGACATCATGTGAGTCATTCTTGAACTTTTCAGCTACTTTAGCTCTTGAATCCTATTAGCACAATTTTTCTGTGATAGAATCATATTTACTTCATCACTAGCGCATCTGCCAAATAACTAATATCTTATGCCTCTCATTGGTGTTATTTGAGAGAAAAAAAACCAACAGTTGAAAATTTTAGCCATGGAATATGTATTAGATGCCAAGAAGAATTTTCTGCAAAACAAACTGTTTCCTTCCCTTACAAGGTTAATAAGATAAAATAATCATAAAAATTAGCACTTTTCTGAGGCCTAAAATAAAATTAATTGGAGTTTAGGGTCA
>PVJC01035527.1:0-18215 GCA_004026665.1 Murina feae
CCAAGACACGCAGCTCTATGCTGCCTTTGTCCTAACTGCTGTGCCAGGGTCTGAACATTTCTGTTAGTGTTATAGCTGCTGGGAGACCTGAGAATGACTGCTCCTTCTGCTGCCATTGTCCGTCCAAAAAGAAGTGGAACTAGCAACTCTCTTCTGCAAATGGGAGTGCTTTAAACCATGAGGAGCACAAGCACAGACACCGTTGGGGCCATCTGCAGGAGTGGAATTAGCAGCGATGGGCTGTCCAGTATCTCTGAGAAGATTAGCGCTGAGAAAATCATCTCATTATAGTTTGCATCATCAGACAAAGGAACTCAATGGCAACATTATGAAAAGGTTAATTGGAGCTGATATGAAGATCCAAGGCTGACATTTCTCCTCTCCCTTGAATCCACTTATCACCAAGGCGTTGAGCAGAACACCCTCTTTTCCCACTGCGCTCCATCTCAACAAATAGCATCCCCATCCCCACAATCCTGTCTTTCTCTCACATCCCACTTCCACCCCATCAGCAAATCCTCATAACTCTGCCCTTCCCTGCACTCCTCTGCTCCTGCTCTGACCAGGCCAGCACCAGCACCTTTGGACTATTATCATAGCCCCGGCCAGGTCTCCTGATTCCACCGGCATCTCCCTACTACCTTATGTACTCGGTATAGTAGCTTGAGCAGCGACTTGTTCCTGGGGTAAATCTGAGTACTCCCTAGCTGGAAACCCTCCAGTGGCTTACCCTGCATGAACCATGAGATCCACAGACCCGCCCTGGCCATTCAATAAATACTTACTGAACAAATGAGCAGTAACTAAAGTATTGCACATTATTAACTTTGTTTAATAACAACCCAAACTGTCCCTATAATTATGCAGCTTGCACTAAATTACATTTTAAAATGCTTTATAACAGAATTACAGCTGGGAACTGAGTCTTGCCTGGGTATCACAGCAGGACAGTGTCATGCACTTGCATATGGTCCATTGTATGTGTGACAACAGAAGAAAAGTTGCTCTGAACAGAGAGCAATGGCTCTAAAGCACAATTTCTAGCCTCATTGTGCCGAACTTTTTTTTTCTGGGGCATTTGGTGACAAGGCGAGAGCATGGCTTCAAGAGGCTGCCCACTGACCTTTGGGAAGGAGTTGGAATGATGTTGCTGCCCACATTCAATGAGGAAGCACACACTGGCATCTCCTCTTATGCGTATACCCAAAGATTGGGTGTCTGGACTGGGGCTTTGGATCAGAGATAGTCTTCAACGTTAGATGGTGAGGTCCTTTCTATAATGGCACTGGTTGTTCACCCTGACTGCATTGAAGAGTCACACCTGAGCTTTTTTTTTTTTAAATATATTTTATTGATTTTTTACAGAGAGAAAGGGAGAGGGATAGAGAGTTAGAAACATTGATGAGAGAGAAACATTGATCAGCTGCTTCCCGTGCACCACCTACTGGGGATGTGCCTGCAACCAAGGCACATGCCCTTGACCTGAATCGAACCTGGAACCTTTCAGTCTGCAGGCTGACGCTCTATCCACTGAGTCAAACCGATTAGGACCACACCTGAGCTTTTAAGAAATAGCAATGTACAGCCATACCCTCCAGAGATGCTGATTTAATTGCTTTAGGTGAGTCTAAGAGTTGGTATTTCTTAAAAGCTCCCTTGGTGATGTGACTGTGCAACCAGAGGGCCAACTGCAGGGCTATAATCCTTGGGCAACACTGCAGGAGTGTCTGTTCTGGAAAGAGCTAGATCCCAGGCTTCGGGGCTGGGACCTGGGAACTGGAGCTGGTGCCAGCCCTTGGAAAACTCAGCCCTGCCGAGAGCATCACAGCTGCAGGAGCACGTCCCAGGTGGAACAGGTGTACACGCTGGGGTCTGACAGCACTAAAGGTGTGGAACCCTTTGGAAGATCCAGAAAAAAACGAAAGAAAAGATTTAGGAGTCTGAAATATGAAACATATGAGGCAAAAGTCAAAAGTTAGATTTAATTAGCCTGGAGAAGTAGAGTTAGGAGAAAAAGAGTTAGTAGGAACAAAGTTAATTTTACAACCATCCTTAAGTATATACATATATCCCTCATGAAGAAAAACTCAATATACAAAAAATGCCAAATGTGTGGAAGAGACACAGGAGAAGGTAATTACTCACACCTACATTGTATACACACACACCCATTAATTACAGGCAGATGTTTACATAGTGTTTATCATGCACGGGATGTCATTCTAAGCTCTGTGCAGAGCTGTGCATACATTTATTCACAAAGCCCTTATAAAAATCAGATGAGATAGATACAAATATTATTATTCTAGGATAAGGAATCTGAGGCACTCAAGGATTAAGCAATTTAGCTTAGTTATTTTATGAATGTGAAATTTAAATAAAAAAGACTGGTTGCAGAGTCCCTGGTGTTAACCGCTGCTTTGTACCATATGTGTGTATGTACCTATGTATATATGTGAATTATGTATGTATGTGCATACATATATATGTTATAATGCTGTACGCGAGTATAGGTATATCTATCTAGATATATGCACACTACATACTAGATAAGTAGATATATACTGCTATGTGTGAGCACACATACAGATATTCCTGTAGATGTGTAGGTAATGTTTTAAAGAACATATATATACATTTTGCTTTACAAAAGGATGCACAATTTCCTTTAAATAAGAAGCACACTTATTTAAATGATAATTTATAATATTGGGACTCACAAATGAGTAAGCAAAAATGTTAGAGAAAAATACTTCAGTTATCATGTGATAACCCATTACAAATCCTTTGCAGTGAAAGTTTTTTGAGACAGATGAAAGGGAAGTCACAAGCAGTTGAATGGAAAGTCTTGTGCATTTGTTCTGGGTTACTTTATCATGTGATGGATAAATTCAATGAAAAGTGCATTCTTTCCCCAATTTTCCCACTAAACAAGAAACAAACATCAAAGGCTGACTTTTAAATGTTAGGGCTCTGTTGGTCAGTGACTTAATGTCTCCTTGTTCTCTAATTGGCAGTAAGGGAGTGGAGGAGTGGATTGGGGGGGATGGCAGGATCCAGCCTGCACTTTAACAGGTCCATTAAAACCAGAATGTGGTGAAGGCCTGAGGTGAGGCAGAAGCTGGGTGAAGGAGGGACAGGGGAGGGAAACAGGGGACATCCATAATGTCAACAATAAAAAATAGACTAAAAAAGCTTGTGGCTGTTTCCAGATCTTAGCTATCCTATCTAATAAAGAGGGAATGTGCAAATTGACCATGATGCCATCACAAAGATGGCACTGCCCACAGTGGAGGTAGGGTTTCTGTAACACAAGATGGCTGGACCCACAGCGGAATCCGAGTTCCTGTAATGAGCCTTAAGGAGCAATTAGCAGGGACCTAAGGCTGCATGGCGCTGGGCAATCAGAGGACCTCAGGCCATGCCCCCCACCTGGCAGGGCTTGACAGGGGCCCTGAGGCTACGCCCCTCCCCTCAGTGGGGCTTGACAAGGGTGGGGCTGGCTGGGTCTGGGTCTTGCACGATTTGGAGGCACTGTGGATGGTAGGGACTTGACTCTGGATCCCAAGGCGCACCCCAGACTCTGACAGGAGGAAGATTTTCATATACATTTTACTAATTTCCTTTCATCTCTGACACTTCTATTATAGAGAAAGTGCAAATAGCAATATTAAAATATTTCCTCTAACTAATCCCCTTTTAATGTGCATGAATTTCATGCACCAGGCCACTAGTTGTAATAACAGTAAAGGCCTGGAATGGGGTAGGTCTAGATGGAGGGGGAAAAAGGGAGGAAACTAGATGGGGGATATCTATAATACTGTCAACAATCAATAAATCAATAAATACATAATTTACACTAATAAAAAAAGCTTGTGTGAGTTTTGGTTTGATTTGGTTGGTTTGCTTGTTGCTTTTTAAAATTGAACTCAGCAAGGTGTGTAAAGTAGTTGAAATAGCATTTTTAAAATTTGACTTAAAATTTTGTTGGAAATAATGTCTGGGTTTATTGCAATGGTTTCATCCAGCTTCTGCACCACCTCAGGCCTTTACCACATTCTTGTCTTAATGGACCTGTTGAAGTGCAGGCAGAATCCTGCCATTCTCCCAGTCTGCTCCCCAACTCCCTTACTGCCGATTAACCAATTAGAGAAAAACATATATGTGGTCATCTATATATACAAAAGGCTAAGCAACTGGCCGACCAGCCAACTGGCTGGTAGGTCTGATGCACACTGACCACCAAGGGGAAGATGCTGAACAAGGAAGCTGCTGAGTGACAGCAACTTTGCAGAGTGCCCTCTTGCATTCTGGAACCCTTTGGGGGATGTCAGACTGCCAGTTTCAACCCAATACCCTCAGGCCAGGCAGAGAGACTCCCTCCTGGCAGAGGGACCTTGTTCATTCCGCAGATGCCTGTTGAGCCCTGACACTGCCCCAGGTGCTGCCAGGCAGGGAGGGACTACAGGAGGTTGGCTCCAAGGTGTGTCCAGCCACCTTCTAATTAATTTCCTTTCAATGTGTATGAGTCCATGCACTGGACCTCTAGTAATTAAAATAAAATTTGGAAACCTTCCTAATTGGATTGAATTTTTTTGTATCTTTTATTTGATAATTATAATGCGCCTGTAATAGAAAATTAATCCAAAATAAACTCACAACACAATTGGTTAATTTAATTAACTCGCACTGAGTTAAAGACTGTAATAATAATGAACACATAAATTGAGGCGAGTGAAAGTCTAAGAAGCTTGATAATGATGAGTAAGTAGGAAGGGTGATAACAGTTGTGTTGGCCTTTGTTTTCATTGTACTCCAGTTGTCCATAGTTAATGAAACATTTGAGTAGCAAAGATAAGAGACAAAGATGCTTTATAAAATACTGCTGTTGAAACTCTTGTAAAAGGGCAGCTGTTCAACTTGGTTGATGCCTGTTAAAGACTAAATTAGTCTATCTTTTTGAAAGACAGAAGCCCTTCAGAGTCATTCTTTCCCTGTGCTCACATTGCCTTTGTCTAGCAGGATGTGTGGTACGAATGTGAATGAACTTTTCAGACTTAGTTATGAAGTGATTCATGGAGCATCACTAAGCATTGCAGCCCTCTCTGGGAGCTGGATGTCCTGGGCTCTGTATCCCATGCCCCATCCAGTCATCCCTGCCACTGTGGTCTCTGGGGAACAGGGCACTTTCTCCCCTGCAGCTTGTACCCTGCCTATTCTCAGGTAAGGTTCTGCTCCAAACCCTTCCCTGTTTCCTAACCCTGGTGAGTGGGGCTGTAGTTCTAGGACCTCAACTTTTATCCTTCTGGACAAACACCTAAAGAAGGTACAGCTCCACCGTCCATCCATGCCCCCTCCTCCTGGACTGCCCATATCTTCTCCTCAGAGGCAACCTTCCAAGAAGGAGATACCAACCCCCAGAGAAAAATAAATCAGTCAGCAATAGGAAAGATGAACCAACAAACTTCTTAAAGACACATAACTTGTCTTATTCATATTCACATTTCCAGAGCTGCCCACAGTGCCTCACAGTCACAGGTATCCAATAAATATTGGTTGCACTGAACTTGAACTGCTCTCCCCTCTCTCAGCTTCATCCTCAGAATCAGTGACTCCATGTGAGTTTCTTATGAAGCTATCATAAAAATATTTGTTATAATGCCTAACGTGTGATTTGTTCCAGATTAACAAAATTTCCAAAATTTAGATGCCTTAACTTAAAAATTGGTTTTAAAGAAGTAAGATGTAATTTGGGATATAAGGTATGATAGCAAAAAAAAAAAAAAAAAAAAAAAAAAGATGAATTAGACTATACATATTGGTAAAAAAAACTGGCAGTTTCCAAAATACCCTTCAATAGTTAAATGGATAAATAAATTGTGGTATATTTATGCAATAGAGTACGATACAGCAACAATAATGAACAGGCTACAATTACACACAAAATATGAGTGAATCTCACAAATAGAATGTTCAGAGGAAAAAACCAGATTGTGAGTACAGCATATGAGTTCATTTATACAAAGGACAAAACAGGCCAAATTATGCAATTGGAAGTCATAATAGTGATTGTCCTTCGGGCAGATGTTCTCAGCCAGGCATAATTTGGTGCCCAGGGGATAGTTGGCAATTTCTGGAGAGTAATTTTATTTGTCACAAGTGTAGAGGCCAGGGTGCTGCTAAATATCCCACAATGCACAGGATATACCTCCCTACCTGCTCCCCCCCCCCCACACACACACACACAGGGTAAAATGCAGGAGATATTAGTTTGAGGCAAACGAGACTAGTCATCCTAGATGCAAAAGAAATATTATCCAGTAGGGGGCACGTGGAGATTCAGAAGAGAAGCAATCATTGACAATGAGAGGTCAAGAGAAAGGCCTTAGCCTAGTTACGTGTTTGGATGGTTATTAGGCTCTTCCAGGTGGCAAGTAATGGGCCTGTCGCTCCACGAAGGTTGATGAATTCAAAGGTAGAACCAATTGTAATTGGTTCCTTTTCTGGGAAAGAAAGGCACTACTACTAAATTCATGTTTGTTTATTTAAGGTCATTTGTCTATGTAGATACAAATGCCATCAGCTGCAATTCCCTATGACCTTGTTTGTTAAGACTGGAATTGTCCACAAGTTTTTATCATGATGATCTGATGGATGTTAGGGATAATCTAAGGATACTGTTAGAATGAGTATGTTCTGACCTAACAATTGGAATAAAAAGGAAGGAAAAGAGAAAAAGGGCCATTATGGGCGGACAGTAACCAGGGGTCTGAGGAGAGGAATGGTTATAAGCAAGTAGATGAATAACAAAGCAGGAATTAGTCGTCGGGCTCTTGGTCCCATGCTTGGGTAGCGGCTGTCCACTATCCTAAATTATATGCATTTTGCAAAGATCTTGGTTCAGCTATCTACTTGCAAAGCGTAGCTGCTACTAGCCGATCTCTGAGAATCCTATATTTAAGGTCTCATATTGGAGCAGCCTGACACCTGTGTGGAATTCTGAATTACCTCTTTGGTTGTGAAACATGAACCCAAGGATTAACTCCCTGGAGTTTTCACTACTGTATTTGTTGTTAGCAGTACCCGATAAGCTCCTTTCCAATGAAGTTCAAGAGTAGCTGTCTTGTCCAGTAGATGAAATCTGGTTTAAGATCAGTAGTTGAGGCTGTTTAAGGTGTGGGAAGGCAGCCTTAACCCGTTGATGATAGGACTGAGTACATGAGTCCCTTGCAATATTTTGCCATCTCTGCATGTAGCAGGGCAGGATATCAGAGGTGAGACCCCTAAATGCACAGGTCTTCCACTTACCAGATGATGGGAGGATAAGTGATGTGTCCTTGAGGGAGTGGACTGTATGGCCATATCGTTTCATCTTTTCTCTGCGTGCATGATTGGATTAGAGTCATCAAATTTTATTGGAAATGCTTTGTGTGTGGCTTTTTTTTAAAAAATATATTTTATTGATTTTTTACATAGAGGAGAGGGATAGAGAGTTAGAAACATCGATGAGGAGAAACATCGATCAGCTGCCTCCTGCACACTCCCCACTGGGGATGTGTTCACAACCAAGGTACATGCCCTTGACCGGAATGGAACCTGGGACCCTTCAGTCCGCAGGCCCACGTTCCATCCACTGAGCCAAACCGGTCAGGGCTGGGTGTGGCTTTTAGTGAACTAACTTCGGGGTCTCTCAGGGGTTCAGCTCTCTAGCTCCCTCTGTACTCAGGGTCTCCCACAAATGGCATATGTTTCCATCTTCTTACCATCCTCCCCACGGGACCAGGAACGATTCAGCCCTGCATCTCTGGGAGCACTAACATAGTGTTTTATCAGCTACTCACACTTATTCCAAACGATTCTCTTGCTCTCCTGGGAGACAGAGAGCATCTTTGTTTTCTTCCCACAGAGCAGAAGCTTCCTCCACATTATATTCTCCTTCTTCCCCACCGTTAGATTTCTATTTTCCAGTGGGGTCCACTCTTCTGTCTCCTGGAGCCATGAGCCTCTTGGCTCTGTGTTAAAGGTAGTGGTGGTCACAGATTGCCGGGAGGAGAAATAGCCTTAGTGAACTGTCAATATCATTGCAACCAGCAGAGAGAATCTTCAGCTCTCAAAGGAATGTTACATACAGGGAAATTCAGGCCACCTGATGGAACAGATATCCATGTGAATATTCAGCATGTGCGAAAGCTTCTGAACATCTGTGAATTGTAGATGTTGGTGGATGAGCATTTTCTCCGGCGTCTTCATTCATTCGATATTTGTCAGCACTTTCTTTGTGCTAGGCTCTGTGCAAGGCACTTGGAGATGCCAGTGAACAAAACGAAGATCTCTGCCCTCACGCAGATGTCATGCTAGTGGGGGAAGATAAGCAATAAGCACTAAGCAGAATAAGAAAGTGAATAGTGTGTTCAAGGGTGACAAGTGCTATGAAAGAAAACGCAGAGCAGGGCAGGGAGGAACAGGCGCCCAGGGGAAAGGGCAGGTTCCTGTGTCTCCTTGTCTTTGATGATGCCTGATTTCAATAGCAACCTTCTTGCTAAGCCTCAGTGAATTACAGCAATGCAATTAAACCTTCCCCCGGGGTTTGAGGATTGTTATGAAGGAGAAGCACACGCACACACAGGCCTCTGGCTAAGTTTCTAAGTATTACTGCTAATTTTATTAATCCTCAGTACAGCTGCAGGCTGAGTCAGCTGCCACACATCTCAACTGGTTCCGGATTTAGAGAAGCAGCGTATTGGATTTGGCTATAGAGGTTATTAACCAAATCTGGGCTTTACTGGTAGGGACATGATTCTCAGTAAAAAAAAAAATTTTTTTTTTTGGTAAAAAATGGTAAGAGTCACAAATCAACACTCTGTCAGTCAGTAGTCACAAATACTTCTGTAAAATAATATTGTTATTATCCATGTCTCTCACCAGCATCAGGATCCTTATTGGATACCCTCATTGGTGAATGACAGGATTCTATTATTGCTTCTACATTGTCCTTCCAAGGTAGAATTGACTTCACTAAAGAAAGCAGCAAAGCTTTTTAAAAACCAGTATTAAACAGGGAACCTAGATAAAACAATAATGATAAAACAGTAATTCTGCTAGAGGATATCTTGGAGAAAAATACTGTATTTACCAGAAACAGTACGTTATTTTCTCTGCATTTCTAATTCTATTTGGGCCAGAATGGTCTGTTTAGCCAACTCGAGATACACATATGGTCACACTGGAATGATGTCTGCATGAGGGCAGAGATCTTGGTTTTGGGCACTTTGTTTTGCTTTTTAAATTAATCACTGTAAGCACAGAAAACCCAGCATTTCCATTTTTAAGCCTCCCACCCACCTGGAGTCGTCCAGAGGGATGAGCCTGTTCTTGGTCCAATGAGGTCCATCCCGTATCCTTATACGGCAAGCAGAGTGGATGCGCCCCGTGGTCCTCTACCCCCTGCTGTCTCACGGTAGGTTGCTGAGGACTGGCCGTGTGTGGCTTTATTTGTACAAGCTTTTATGTGAATATAAGTTTTCATTTCTCTAGAATAAACGCCCAGGTTGACATTGCTGGGTTGGGTAAGCAGGTCTGATTTTAGTTTTAGAAGGAAGAGCCAAATTATGTTCCAGAACGATTTCACCATTTTCTATTCCCACCAGTGATGAGTGGCATCATTTCCGTCTCTTCAACAGCATTCGGTGTTGTCACCATTTTTTTTACCTTAACCGTTCTGACAGGTATAGAGTGACATCTCATTATATTTCTAATTTACATTTCCCTAATGGCTAATGATGTGTCGAGGGTCTTTCCATGTGTTCATTTGCCAGCTGTATACGCTTTTCAGTGAAAGCTCTCCTCATGTCTTTGGCCCATTTTCTCGTAGGATTGTTTGGTTTTTACTATTGAATGTTGAGAGTTCTTTTTTCTAAATATGAATCCTTTGTCACACAGGTTATTTGATAATATTTCCCCCAGTATATCATTGTTTTTTCATCCTTCTAACATTTTTTTATAATTTTTAAAAAATTTTGATGAGGTCCCATTTATAAATTTTTCCTCTCATCTACTTACTTTTTCATTCAACAAATAATTATTCTTTGTCTACAATTTATAAAAATAATGTTCTAGGCACCCATAGGAATCAAAGCTGTGACCTTACCCAAATCACTGACCTGTTCTGTATTTGTTGCCGGAAGCCAATTCCAGCATGTCATAATTGCAAGAGTTTCATCAAAAGGTTGATAGAACTTGGGGACTCAACAAGGGCTGAGTCACATGTTATCACCTGTTGGGAATGGCTAAAGGCATTTCCCCAAACCTGAAAAGGGATGATTGCTTGGCTGCCAGACAGCTCAGGGCATCTTAATCTACATGTTATTGCTTCCTATTGGCCAAACACCTGAACAGCCATAGGCTAATTCTTCCCATTCTGACAATGGACCCAGTAAATGAAACCCTATCCTTTGAAGTGTTTATCTCTGCCTTGCCTCAGGACAATTTGTGCTACTAAAAAGCATGGGGTACGGAGATGAGGAGATCTTAGTTGCTTAAGCTAAACTCCTCTGACCCCCAAAAGCCTTTCAAAATTATGCTTTGTCTTTGGACTGTTACACCAGCCCCTTTTCCAGATTCCTGAAGCCTTCTTAATGCCGGAACAAGAACCCCAGCAATTTGTCTTTCTTTTAAAATGTTTACTGAGATGGTGCCAACCTCAAGGTACTTCCAGTCTAGTTGGGGATACTGGAGATATACCCAAGTAACTGATATTACATAACAAGTGCTGAGGGCCATGGAAGAGGTAGAGAAACATTAAAAAAAAAAAGAAAGAAAATTGATTTGGATGATAGGGAAGTAGTGGGTGGTCTCACCACTTCTATGCCAGCGAATGCCACAAAATGGTATAGAAATTTCCTTTGTAAACTTATTTTTTTTCCAGGTTAAAATGATAATTTTTAGATAGCTAACATTAAACCTTATTCTGTGCAAAACAGTTCCACAAACATTGTATCAATTAATAACAATCTTGCAGGATGGTAGAGAGGACTGCACCATCTATTTTACTTAGGGTACCTAGGATTCAATGAAGTTAAGGAACTTGCCCAAGGTCATACACACAGGAAGTAGGAAGGTCACACCAGCACTCCGGCCTTGTGATTAATGTTCTTGTAATTCTACCCAGAATCCTCCTGAGGCATGTCCTTTTCTTGCCAGTATAAACTCATCAATCTTCTGGTTAAGAAATGGACTGCCTGATTCACATTTTAAAAGAATACACCATACATTTCTTTGGTGTACAAAAGCCAATGAGATCTTCTTGATAAAGGAGGAATCCATTAAAACTCTTATAGTGGTGAAGACCATGCAACAAACAGAAAATGAGCTCTGCCTGTGAGCCACAGGGGGCAAAAGGGATGGATATCGCTGGGGTTCAGTAAAATTTTCCTGGGTGACAGCTCAGGATGGAGTAATCAAGGTGACCCAAGTCATCTTCCAGTGCCAAATCTTTCACGAGGAATGATTTTTAAAGCATCACTAATAGCTCTGGTGAAGAATTGAAGTTGTATTTGTTTCTGGCCTAAAGGACTACAAATAGGGAACGGGGGCTCTTTCCCATTCATAATGTGTCTGGGTTTCCATCTGTATTATTTATGACCTTGCCCAAATCACTGAACTGTCCTGTATTTGTCTTTCTTTTAAAATGTTTATAACTTAGACAAAACGTTACGACCTTGTAAAGAGGCGAGTTTACATACGGTATTAGGTCAGTTTTACAAACACCTGCGTGGTGTCAAATAGTCTTTGAACCCAGCCCTCAATTCTTGTCATGAAGCGGACACTGCTGGGCCACACGTGGAGAGTGATCCTTTCACATTCTACATTAGACTTGTACCCTGATGGCCTGGAACCCAGCTCAGAGGCACAGGTCTTCACAACGTTGGCAGTGAATACAAGTGTTTACCTGTGGCTTACTGTTGACCAGCAGGAGGCACCTGTAGGAAAGCATTCATGAACTACCTGCCATTGGTGCAGATTTATTCCCACTGCTGAGTTCACCTCATGGTCCTTGTTCACCCACAAACAATCAGAACACCAAGTCCTAGAGAGCTCGCGGGGTAGAGCATGACTGACGCAAGGCAAAGGAGTTTTTCTGGGCCGTTTAATATGCCCTCTGGGAAGGAGAAAACTCGCCTCCGTCTTGCATCCTCACCCCTGAAGGGAAGGTAAACCTGGAGCTGCCAGGCGTCACCATTTGAAGTTAATCAGCTTAACAATGGCGTCCCTAGAGTAGAGGACAGCAGAGAAGGGAGGAGGAGGGAGAGAACGCGGAGGGCGAAAGCAGGTGGGAGTAGGAAGATGGAGATGTGCGTTATACTTGGGGCCTCACGTGACCCACGTGTGCCTGAAGTTAGTCCTCGCATTTTGTATAACAAATGGTAAAAATAAGGACATTCGACACATACATGTCCTCCTTTCTCAAGGAGACTACTCAGAACACAATGTAGTAATGGTTGCCTCCAGGGAGAGGAATTGAGAGGCTGGGAGACAAGGGTGGGAACTGTGTGCCCACTCACACGCTTTAAATTTCGTACCATGCAAATGCGAATCAAGCATAGGTTAATAAAATTAAATAAGTAATATAGAAACAAAATACAAACTTTCTTCCACTTTCACCCGTTTGTAGGTAAAATCCCTTTTAAGAGAGGAAACCAGATCTTTAGAGAAATCAGCTTCTTTACCTTCCAAGTTCCCTTCTTGGAGGTTGTTTTTGTTTGTTTGTTTCTGGACAGATCAACACACAAGCAAGCCATCCATTTCTGTGGCACAAATTTACACAGAACAGCCTCAACCCACCGTCACGTTGAAGATTCCAGGGTTTTAGGAATCAACAGTGTAGCTCCACAAACCTTTTATTCCCGTCCAATGTGTTCGCAGAGCCCAGAGGTTGGCACTGAGGCAGTCCGTCCTAGGAAGCTTCCAGGCCTTGTGCCTGATGGATGCAAACGCGCCATCGAGTTCTGCCCTGGAGCAGAACCTTGCAACTCCCAGCGGCTCTTCCACAGACCTGGAGCGCCCCTCGCCCGCAGCAATCTCGGGGCTCCCCAACCGGCGGCGCGACAGCGATGGGACTTCGGGTACCTGGGGCGCGCCGTGGACCGGAACAGCTCTCCAAGCCCAGAGCGAACCCGGTCCGTGTGTGGAACGAAAGAGCGTCGCTAGCGCAGTAAATTCCAGAGGATGACAGGAGCCCAGGCCGGGGGAGGGGTCAGCACGGTGCCTGAACGCCCAGTCAGGCTGTGGCCTGAGCAGTGGTCTCTGGAGAAGGGCCACGCCGCGTCTAGGACACTCCGGCCCGCGAGCGGCGGCCTCGGGAGGGCCAGGCCAGCCCCGGATCCGGTGACCGGTTCTCCGCGGTCAGGCAGGGCCGGCCGGGGGCTCAGGGGCAGGGGACAAGGAAAAACCTTACTTGCAAGTTGGGGATGACCGGGGGTCTCGCTCTGGGGTCCCGGGCCAAGGCCCCGACACGGCACTGCGCCGCCAGGGAGCGCCCGGGAGGGGGCGCGGGTCCCCAGGCCCAGCGCGCGCAGCCCCAGCCCCAGCCCCGCCACCTCCCCCGGCGCCCCGCCACCTCCCCCGGCGCCCCGCCACCTCCCCCGGCGCCCCGCCACCTCCCCCGGCGCCCCGCCACCTCCCCGCGCGCGCCGCCCGCGCTCCGGGGGAGCCCAGAGGTACCCGCGGGCTGGCAACCCCTGCCCCGGCGCAGCGTCCGCGCGCCCCGCGCCCCGCCCTGCCCCTCCCACCCTGTGCCCCGCCCCTCCCGCCCCGCGCCCCGCACGCGCCCCCGCCCCCGCCCCGGGCGCCTCTGATTGGCCGGCCGCTGGGCCAGCGGGTGGCGGCGGCGGCTGCGGCCAAGCGGGCCCTGGATGCCTGCGGCGCGGGCTCCTCCCTCGCAGCCGCGGCCCCGCGCTCCAGGCAGCTCCCGGATCCCCGCTGCGGCTGCGGTTCTGGCGGCCGAGCCCCGCGGCGTTGCAGCTCAGGTCCGCGCGCCCACCCGCCCGCCGTGCCCCTGCCTCGCGGCTCGCAGCCTCCCGCTCCGCGCGCGGCGCTGCGGCAGGTGCCCCAGGAGCCCCGAGGCGCGGTGGCCTGAGCCTGGCCACCACCGATGCCCCGGGTCGCGGACCTGCTCCAGCCTGGCTCCCCCGCGTGAGTAGCGGCCCCTCCCCTGCCCTCGCCTCCCCTCCCGCGGGTTTGCGCCATTGCCCCTCGTAGGTTGCGGCAACTTCGGGGGTGGGTGTGCGGCACCCCGCGCGGGTCCGGCCTCTGGGTCCCTGCCAGGCCAGCCTGCCTCTGCGGAGGGGCTCAGGCGGCGGCATTGAACTTGCTGGGGCGTCGCTGCAGAGTGCGGACCTCGCCTCTCCCCCGCGGCCGGGGCTGGAGCTCGCCGCTGCGCCTCCCCGGCGGCTTTCCATCCCCGCCGGCCGCCTAGCTCGGGCTGCAGTTCCCCGCGCACCTACTATGCTGCGGGCGCGCCGTCGGGTAGGCGTCCGAATCAGCCGCACGCAGCTCACTGGACTCTTTCGGACTCTTCATTTCTGTAAAATGGGGTAATCCGGGACTCGTTCAAGGTCACGGCTGGTGCACGGAGTAGGAATCTGACTCGATTGCCCCCGGTCGGGTCCCCGGGCTGCCTGGAGAGGGGCGCGCAGTTTCAGGGAAGAAGGTGGGGGGGTGGTCACCTCGGTTTCGCCCCGGTCTCTTCCTCATACTCCCTCCCCTCAGCTCCGCCTTGTTTGGAGCTGATCCCCCAGGCACCCCGCGGGGGACCTTCGGGAAGAGAGTGTAGAAGGGCGGTTCGGCGGCGGGACCCCCTGGACCTGCGGCATCTGCAGCTTCCTCTCCGTGACCGGTCAGTTTGCTAACGCCTCGGCAGGGCTGGGAGAATTTGCTAGGTGCCTGCTCCGTCTCCTGCCGCAGGAGCCCTGTGCCCTGGCGGGTATGGATAAGGGACTCGAACTGCACACGCCAGTGATTTCCTAAGGCAAGCTCCTGTCCCATCAGCTTTCAGGCAATGCCTTGAGTTTGGGTTTCTTTCCGCTTCCTCTCCTCCCTTGACCTGGATGTTTCCCCTTTTCACGGGGATGGGGGAGTCTGGCCTCAGGATGCGTCAGGGGTGTCAGGTGTGGGTCTTTCTCTCCAGATCCCGTGAGGCAGCTCCTGTGGGGCTGTGAGTGGTTCTCAGAACTTTGGCCAGGCCAGGGGGTTGCCCCTCCTCTTCGGAGGTTATCCCCCCCATTTCTCTAACTCAGTCTGCCTGGCCCCGACTCAGTGATGAGATGACTACTTAGTTTTGTGAAGTTTGACAAACATCTTCGAGTCTCAACTTTTTAATCTGTAAAATGGAACAATTCCCGCCTTTTAGTCTCCCTAAGGCAGCTGGGGGTCAGGGGACAGGATAGATGTAAAGGTGGAAGGAAGATGGTTCAGGGGGAACTGAACTGTGGGTGTGGAAATGGAGTCGATTTAAAGACATTTTTACAGCAGCCTGTAGGACCCGGTTTACAGATCTAAAAGTCCTTCTTTCCAGGGAAATTCGGTTTGGTAAGACTTTGGAAATAGGACTTTCCATCTCCTGCTTACTCCTTTCCTGGCCATGGCAAATCAAATGATGGTAACAGTGGCCTAGACTGTGCCCGGTCTCCTTTCTCCCTGCCCAGGGGGACCGAGGAGCGTTCATCTGTGGCCTTGGCCTTGGTGCAGTTGCTTCACAGACTGAAATACCTCCTTGAGAACGGACTATCTCCCCCCTCCTCCGGTTTAGCCCTTCCTCCTTATTATTGTGCTTACTCAGACTTCAGTCGCAAAGGCCTGTTACAGACAGAAGACTGGCCAGACCTGGATGCATTTGTTTTAACATTAGGTCAATGGATTGTCACAACCTGAGCACACCTGTGGGACCAGCGACCAGATTAAGAGCTAGAATGCTCCCAGCCTTCCCGTTACCCTTACAGGCACTATCACCCAAGGGTAACCACCACCCCGCTTAGTTTTGTCAGGCGGGTTTTATTTTTATGACTATTTTATGAGTTCCAAAGCAAAAATGAAACTGCTAGATGATTTTCTACCTCCTTTTTAAATGTGTACAAACCAAAGGTAGCTATCCCTAAGCCAGTTCAGACTCTGAAATGAGTGTCCCGGCAACACCCAGATCATCGGTTCTTGGGTGGTGAAACCAGCTGGGTCCCGGATATCACAGTGCCAACGTTGATAAATGAAGGCTGGTTTATTCATAGAGTGCGTTTGAAAAATGAAGATCTGAAAGAGTGTGATAATACAAAATGAATGAATAAAATATGTGAATGAATTCTCACTTGAAACATAAAAATGGAAATAATCTGAGTTCCTCAAGTTGGAAATTGGTGAAAATAGCAGAATTTCAAGGCTGTGATTTGAGAGCTGTTTGTGCTGTTGCCACATGGTGGCGCCACCTTGGTAGCAGAACTGAAATGCCCACCCTCCTTTCCCAAGCCCTCGGCAAGAAATCTCCAGAAGTGATTTCCAAATACTGTAGTTTTCCCAGTGCCTGGCAGGCCTCTCCCCTCTGGTGCCTGCTGAGTTCATGGACAGAACGCTATCCCAGTGTCTTAGGAGGGTGCCCTGTGGGTTGGGGCAGGTGGAGCTGAGACACTGTTGCCTTCTCTTTAGTAATGCGGAGCTGCTGTATGTCCTTGGAACTTTAAGGAGGGTCAGCTGAGAAGTTGACTTAGGTGCAGTTATGGTCCTTTTGCTGTCATTTCACCCCTGAACCCCCCAACGGCATGAGAGAAGGAGCTCTCTTTCCTGGAGCTGGTTGCTCTTTTCACAGAGCACTGTGCACAGTGAACTTGCAGAATAAATAGGCCTGGGTTGTAGCCAAACTGCTGCTGGAAGAAATTCCCTATGGCGTCCTCAGCATGGGGGCCACGTTGCCAGGGGAGCCCTCAGGGGGGTGAGGATGCTGTTCCCAGCTGTGGAAACGGAAGAGAACCCAGCTGTGCCCCTCTCCTGTGCATCACTTTCCATTTTCCTGTCAGTGTGGCTCAGATGCTGTTTAGATGATTGTATTCATGTCATGGCTGCCATGCCTTTGTTTGCTTAGCGTTGGGTGTTTGCCATATGCTAGACACTGTATAAATATTAATTAAACCTTCACAGTAGGAGGAAGGTGGATTTCCCATTTTATAGATGAAGCAACCGGGCCTTGAAAATAAAGCACTCTCGCCTGGCCGTGGCTCAGTGGTTGAGCATCAACGTATGAACCAGGAGGTCACGGTTCGATTCCCGGTCAGGACGCATGCCTAGGTTGTGGGCTGAAGATCGAGAAGGCAGCCGGTCAATGATTCTCTCTCATCATTGATGTTTCTCTCTTTCTCTCCCTCTCCCTTCCTCTCTGAAATCAATAAAAATATATTTTAAAAAGGAAAGAAAAGAAAGCATTCTTTCTAAGTGAATACTCTGTGGGACCTAGAGTGAGGATTGAGGCTGTTCTCTCAGAATTGAGGCAATTCTCCCTCCCTGGATTGTAGGGGAAAAAGGAGTCTTGCATATTTCGTTAGTCCTCCCTGGCATGGAGCGTAGTTCTTTACATTTAGTAGCTACTTAGACTAAGTATGAGGCTGCCACACGGAGGAAATGCTCTGCTGAGCAAGAGGGAAATTCAGACACTGAAGGTTGAGAATCTGGGGCTGAGTCCACACAACTTGTAACATTGGGACTGTGTGTACGCCCATCATGTGTAGTTTTCCTTCATGTTTGAAGTTTTAGGTACATAGAGGCCTGTCATTCGTGTGATTTTCTCTCTTGTCGCCCAGTATTGTTTTTTGTTTTTTTTTTAATTTATCTTTATTGTTCAGATTATTACAGTTGTTCCTCTTTTTTCCCCCCATAGCTCCCCTCCTCCCAGTTCCCACCCCACCTTCTGTCCTTGCCCCCCCACTGTCCTCATCCATAGGTGTACAATTATTGTCCATTCTCTTCACGCACCCCCAATACTCTTAACCCCCCAAAATTGTCAGTCCACTCCCTTTCTATGCCTCTGATTCTATTCTATTCACCAGTTTATTCTGTTCATCAGATTTTTTATTCACTTGATTCTTAGATTCACTCGTTGATATATATTTGTTGTTCATAATTTTTACTTTCCTTTTTCTTCTTCCTCATTCTCAAAGGATACCTTTCAGCATTTCATATAA
>PVJC01035528.1:0-18209 GCA_004026665.1 Murina feae
CAACATAGAGGGGGTGCCTGCTCCAAGCCTCCACAGTGTGCCTGGTGGCAGGTCCCCAGCAGGTAGACACACACAGGAGGACTGCTCCAAGCCTCAGATGCAGCTGGGGGCAGGTCCCCAGTGGCCACACACACACACACACACACACACAAAAGGCGCCTGGCAGACTGGGGCCATCATAGGACATCCACTGAGGGGTTCCAGACTGTGAGAGGGCACAGGCCGGGCTGAGGGACTCCCTCCACCCCGAGTGCACAAATTTTTGTGCACCGGGCCCCTAGTATATATATATTTTTTATTCATTTTTTACAGAGAGGAAGGGAGAGAGAGAGAAACATCAATGAGAGAGAAACATCGATCAGCTGCCTCCTGAACACTCCCTACTGGGGATGTGCCCACAACCAAGGTACATGCCCTTGACCGGAATCCAACCTGGGACCCTTGAGTCCACAGGCCAACTGCACTCTCCGCTGAGCCAAACCGGTCAGGGCAGTAAGTTGTTGTTTTGAAGAGCTTTCCAGCTTGTGCTATAGGGAAAAGTGTGGGCTGCGAAGTCGGGAGACCTCTGCTCTAGCTCCAGCTCTCGCCATGAGGGTGGGTGAGCCATTTGCCCTGTATTTACCTCCCTCAGCTCAAATGAAAACTCGGGCCACCATCGGACTTGGCGTGGCAGGGCCACTGTGCAGACACCTCCATTACGTGTGTCAGGTGCTCTGAAGCGGCCCGTGTCGCACATGTGTCATTCGCCGAGGAAATCAGTTTTAAGTAATGACACAGTGTGTGTTGAGGACAGGTGCCATGACGGGATGGAACCCACAACCTTGGTGTATGGGAGGCTGCTCTGGCCAACTGAGCTGCCCAGCCAGGACTTTCGAGGGCTAAAAACATTTAAATGCCAGCTGGGCTCCGCATAGAGAAAGAGATGGTGGGGGTGGGAGGAGTAGGAGAAGATAAGATCACCAGCGGGCAGGGACAAAGAGGAGACGCAATATGAGGCGTTGGGGGTGTCGGGGACCAGAGGACCCAGTGGAAAGACTGTGCCCTCTTTCATTCTCACCTCCCAGGTCTCCTGCAGCCAGGCCTGCCTGTCCCCTCTCACCCACCCACCCCATCTCCCCCTAACCTCCCCCCCAACCCCCCGCTGTCTGCGCTGTTCCCTGGCCCAGGGCAGACGTGTCCTTGGATGGTTACTCTCCCCCGTAGACACCCTTCTAAAAGCCCAGCCCCTGCCCGCAGTCAGTCTCTGTGGTCGATGGAAAGCAAAGGGCCTCGGATCCTCTCCTCTCCTCCGCCCCGCACAGCACAGCCACATCCCGACTCTCTTCCTGGAATTGTGCGACCAGAGCGAGGATGAGTCAAAGACTGCTTTGTCTCTGGGAGCCTCTTCCTGGAGCCACCATTTCCTACGCGAGATGTAATTCTCGGAGTAGCCTCAGAGCGCAGCAGCCCCCAGCGCTGGTCTGCTGCCCGGGAGCGCCGGGTCAGTGTTGACCCTGAGACAACATGTGCTCTGGCTCCTGGCAGAGGCTGATGGTTTGCTTATGAAAATTATTGCTGCCCTTTGTCCAACGTCTCCCACATGCAAAGCGCTGTGCTTAGTCCGTGACATTGTCCCGAATCCTCCCCACAGCCAGGAAGGTGAATGACAGCAGCCTCGCCTTACAGCAGTGGTTCTCAACCTTCTGGCCCTTTAATGCAGCTCCTCATGTTGTGACCCAACCATAAAGTTATTTTCGTTGCTACTTCATAACTGTAACGTTGCTACTGTTATGAATCGTAATGTAAATATCTGATCTGCAGGATGGTCTTAGGCGACCCCTGGGAAAGGGTCGATCCACCGCCAAAGTGGTCGCAACCCACAGGTTGAGAACCGCTGCCTTACAGAGCCAGGAACTGAGGCTCGGTGAGGACGCTTGTCTGGGCCACACCGCCTCCTGGCAGAGCGAGAACCTACTCCCGGAGCACTCAGCTCCAGAGCCAGGCGCCTCTCCCAGGCCCTAGCTGCCCCTGCGCTGGCGCTTCCCAAAGACTGTGTGTGCCATGCCAGGTTAAGGAGAAGCGTTTCATCTGGAGAGAGAGAGAGAGGAAGAGGGGGAGGGAGAGAGAGGGAGAGGGAGAGAGAGGGAGAGAGAGGGAGAGAGAAGGCACACATGCTGATTCATTACAGTAAAACCTCGCTGGAACAAGATAATTCGGGCATGGCGTCGGGGGAGGATGTCGGTTAAAGCTGAAAGTCTGTTATAAAATGTGTACGTTAAAAATTGGCAAATTGGTTAGTTCACCTGTTTTTACTTACGTAGACATGTTTGTGTTATTTAAATGATGTATAAAAAGTCTCCTTTCGCCCTGACCGGATTGGCTCAGTGGATAGAGCGTTGGCCTGTGGACTCAAGGATCCCAGGTTCGATTCTGGTCAAGGGTATGTACCTTGGTTGCGGGCACATCCCCAGTGCGGGGTGTTCAGGAGGCAGCTGATCGATGTTTCTCTCTCATCGATGTTCCTAACTCTCTATCCCTCTCCCTTCCTCTCTGTAAAGAATCCATAAAATATATTTTTTTAAAAAGTTAGCCCTGACCGGTCTGACTCAGTGGATAGAATGTTGGCCAGCGGACTCAAGGGTCCCAGGTTCGATTCCGATCAAGGGCATGTATTTTGGCTGCAGGCACATCCCCAGTCAGGGGCATGCAGGAGGCAGTTGATCGATGTTTCTCTCTCATCGATGTTTCTAACTCTCAATCCTTCTCCCTTTCTCTCTGTAAAAAAATCAATAAAATATATATATATTTTTTTTAAATTTTAGTCTCTTTTCACAGAAAAGTTTTCTATATGTATTATCTAACTTTAAATTTATACTGAATTAGAAGCCCATTGCAGGAAGATTCCTGCAAGAATAGGGCTTACTGAGCCGGAGCGAAGCCTTCTCTGCTGCCTCGCTCCCTCCCGTCTCTGCCGCTTGGCCTCCTTCTGCAGCACTTGGCTTCCTTCTAGGCGGTCTTCGATCTTTGCACTGTGTATACAAATTAACCGCCATCTTGGCTGGGTTAATTTGCATGTAGTCGCTCTGATTGGCTGATGGGAGTGGCTCGGCTGGTGGGCGTGGCTTAGGTGGCTTGGAGTGATGGTTAATTTGCATGTTACTCTTTCATTAGATTAGGTAGGTCTAGTAAACGCGTGTATCCATCAGTCACCAAGAGCAAATGCACACGGCTGGGGTGTGGCTTAGCACACATGGAAACGTGGGCTAGTCGTTAAAACGGCTGCAGAAGCCCAACTGGCGGGGTTCAGTGGGTGAGCGTCGACCTACGAACCAGGAGGTCACCGTTCGATCCCCAGGGTGGAGCATGCAGGAGGCAGCCAATCAATAATTCTCTCATCACTGGTGTTTCTCTCTGTCTCTTCTCCCTTCCTCTCAAAAATCAATAAAAATGTATTTAAAAAAGAAAAAACTGCTGCAGAAAGCCACACAACTTTCAACAGAACCAATTACCACACTCGCCGTGGTGTGATCACGGCCGATCGCCTGCTGAACACTGTTGATAAGCGGTGACTCAGGTTCAAACATGTAGACTGTCGCTGTGATGTGTAATATTGGTGTAGGCGAAATTAGTACGGTGTCTTTTCTAACATATGGCCTATTTGCTAAAAATTAAAGGACAGTGAATTAATAAAAAATAATCTGTTTAATGATAAACAAATCTTGGTTAAAAGCACTTTAAAATGAACAGGATGTTAATTTTCACATATAACATACAGACCAGAAATTTTGTCCATTAAATCTGAAATCTGTTAAATTGTCCACGAAGTCCAGGGTTTACAGTATTTGGTTTGGATTTCTACAATACTGCAGGAAAGGACAGGGTGTATATTGCATAACCTTTTCAGCGCTGAGAAACAGTATAATGACCTAAAGATCAGCACTTGAGCCCTGGCCACGTAGCTCAGTTGGTTAGAGTGTCATCCCGATACAAGGTTACGGGTTTGATCCCCAGTCAAGGTGCATACAAGAAGCAGCCAATGAATGCATAAATCAGTGGAACAGCAAATCCATCTTTCTCCCCCCTCCTCTAAAATCAATAAATGAATTAAAAATTCATGTTATTAAAAAAAAGTTCAGCCTCCTGAGTATGAATAGATACTGCCCACGTCCCCACGAGTGTCAGGCAGATGGTTTTCATCCATCCATCCATCCATCCATCCATTCATTCGCCAGATTCTTCTGAAGAGACTATGTCGTAGGAAGCGTGTGTGAGGCTGAAAGACATGGAAAGGAAGGGGGTGGGATCGCCATCCGGAGCCCTGCTGGCCCTCACCGACAGGCTCTTCCAATGCTTTGGTTGCTTGTAGGGTAAGGTGACCAGATTTTAACGTTGGTAAAGCGGGACACCATTGACCGGGGTTTTTGTTTGTGTTTTTTTTTTTTTTTTTAACATTACAAAGAGTAATACATGTTTTTTTCCAAAACGGAACTTTTTAAAAACGCCGCGGGAGGCGGGACAAATTGTTAAAAATCGGGACTGTCCCGCCAAAAGCGGGATGTCTGGTCACCTTATTGTAAGGCAGTGTGTGTTCCCCCAGAGTGACGGGGTTGTGGGTGGCGGTGGTGATTGTGCATGCCTTGTGCCCTGCCTTGTGATGCCCATTCGGATAGTAAGGAGCGTGTGTGGTGAAAATGCATCACGGCGCTGATTCGCCAGTGGCCCAGCCACGGAGCTCTCCTCGGCTCTGATTCGCCAGTGGCCCAGCCACGGAGCTCTCCTCGGCTCTGATTCGCCAGTGGCCCAGCCAAGGAGCTCTCCTCGGCTCTGATTCGCCAGTGGCCCAGCCACGGAGCTCTCCTCGGCTCTGATTTGCCAGTGGCCCAGCCACGGAGCCTCTCCTCGGCTCTGATTCGCCAGTGGCCCAGCCACGGAGCTCTCCTCGGCTCTGATTTGCCAGTGGCCCAGCCACGGAGCCTCTCCTCGGCTCTGATTCGCCAGTGGCCCAGCCACGGAGCCTCTCCTCGGCTCTGATTCGCCAGTGGCCCAGCCACGGAGCTCTCCTCGGCTCTGATTCGCCAGTGGCCCAGCCACGGAGCTCTCCTCGGCTCTGATTCGCCAGTGGCCCAGCCACGGAGCTCTCCTCCGCTCTGATTCGCCAGTGGCCCAGCCACGGAGCCTCTCCTCGGCTCTGATTCGCCAGTGGCAAGCACGCTCTGTTCGCGGGGGGCCGCGGCCTGCTCTCACCAGCCGCTTCTGTTTTCTGTCTCCTCTCAGTACCTGCAGATGAAATGGCCCCTCCTCGATGTCCCCTCCAGCGCCACCGTCAAGGACACCAGGTCGCCGCCCCCGGCACACTTGGTAAGTCTGTTTCTCCTTAAAGTGCTCCCCCTCCTCCTGCTGAAGCTGCTGGGTCTGGGGGTGTTGCCTCCAGCATGTGGGCCCCCTGGGCTGTCGGGGTTGCACTTCCCTCCCCCTCCCACCTCCTGGGATGGGGTGTGATTGGAAATGCCGTCCCACCCTGGCTGGGAACCCTGGCCCTTCACTGCTGCTCAGAAACGGTGTCTGCCTCCCTCGGTCACAGCACATTCGGCCTCTGCTGCCCCTCGGAGCACGAGGCGCAGTGGAAGGGACTCCTGTGTAGGGGATGTTCTGGGAAAGAATGAGGTGAGGTGCGTGGGCAGGGAGTCCCCGCAGGGCAGCTGAGGTTCTTCTGCCAAGCCCTGTGGCTACTTGGCTGCAGAGGGTGGTTGGGATGGTCTTAGGGACCAGAGCTGGGGCCCAAGCAGGTCTCCCCTCCTCAGCACTTGCCACGGACTGAAACTGAAAGCAAATAAGAGATGATCCTTGTGCGGAGCTCAGCACCGACAGGGGTGAGCCTGAGGGGCTGGGGGTGCTGCAGGATTAAAGAAGAGGAACGCAGGGGTCCTCAAACTTTTCAAACAGGGAGCCAGTTCACTGTCCCTCAGACCGTTGGACGGCCGGACTATAGTTTAAAAAAAACTACGAACAAATTCCTAGCACACTGCACATATCTTATTTTAAGCAGGACAGGCAGCGGTGGCAAAAACACCCGGCTTGTGGCCCGCGGGCCGTAGTTTGAGGATGCCTGGACAAGAGACTAAAGCTGGGGCTAGGTGGGACACTGCTCTCTCTGATGGAGGGACAGCGACACGGCCTGCAAGCCGAGTCTTTATTTTATAGCCGGATTCCACGAGGCAAAGTAAGGGTGTGGTCAAGGTGTTTACAGTGTTCTCTCGGGTTTTGAATCTACTCGGTTACACGCACCTGAACTCCATCAAGGCCACGTCACTCAGCCTCCTGCGACCACATGTTCGGACCATAAGGTCTAGCTGACAGCCATGGCCTGTGGTTATCGTTGTGCTGGGACTTGCACGTGGCTTTGCCAGGAGAGGATCATGGCAAAGGGATCCTCTCATTAGTATGAGGCTTGGACCTGTCCAAACGCTATAGCTGCTCTCCACAGATCCTGGCCCCAGCCGGTTTGGCTCAGTGGATAGAGCACTGGCTTCGATTCTGGTCAAGGACACGTACCTTGGTTGTAGGCTGCATCCCCGTCTGGACGAGTGATGTGCCTCTCACATCCATGTTTCTCTCTTCCTGTCTCCCCACCCCCCACCCCCACTCCGCCCCTTACACTCTTTGAAAATCAGTGGAGGAAAGACCCTTGGGTGAGGATTAACAAAACAAAACGAGATGATCCTAGAACCTTGCATTCCCCTTTCCTGGATGCTTTGTAAGAGCCGCCCTTGCCTTTGGACCTCGCGCCCCACAAGCTAACTGGTGTTACCCACTGTACAGCAAGTCTCGGATTCGGAGCAGGTGCAGCCAAGAAGCAAGCCCAGCTGGCACAGCCTGTCCGTTGACCGGGAACCTTGGAACACTTGATGTTTTTTTAAACTTCATTGTGGAAAATTTCACGTCTTCCCTTCACCCACACTCCCTGTCCCACCACACGCATTATTTCATCGCATTCAGGACGTGATTGTATCCCGATAGTGCTTTTTCATGATAAGCTTCGAGCCCGGTCGAGGAGAAGGAGGAGAGACACAGAGAGAGAAATAATGGTGCCGTGAGCCCTTCTGATCCTCGGTCATCCTGAGCCCTCACAGGAGCGGGCCCTTGGTAAGGAGAAGCAGTGTCATGTGCAGTTCTCAGATGACTGTCACAGCCATCTGTGCAGGGACAGCTGGAGAGACTGGTGTCTGTAGGGAGCGTGAGTGGCAGGACCAGCCGTCCGGGGCGGGCTGCTCCTAGAGGTTCTGTGGCTGGTCACTAAGAATGAGCAGGAACAGGCCCAGTGACTGCCCCTCCAGATTTCTAGTTTAGATGGTGGAGCGCGCCCTCTAGTGGCGAAGTGTGTCACCGGGGAGGTCACAGCCTCCCGCAACCACCCCACCACCAACCTGGCTGTTCTCTCCCTGTGGCTCTTGCAGTTTCTGAACTCTGCAGGCCCCACCCATCCTGTGGCATCTCCAACCCACTCTCTCCGCTCTTCCCTTCTCACACCGTCTCTGCACACTGTCTAAAGTCTCCATCCACTTCCAGAGGAAGCAAGTTCCCTTGAAAACCAGCACGTGGGCGCTGAGATTCCCATCCTTCCTGTGGCACAGGCCAGCCCATCTTGGAAAAATAAACTGTGAAGCCTGTGTCCAGCCTCCTCTGCCTGTGAGCATGAACCTGATTCCCTCCCAGTTTCCTGTCCGGCTTTTCACATAAGAGTTAGACCTGCCCCCTCCATCCCTGCACCATGTATTGTGCCCGTCCACTGCAGCTTGGCTCAGCTTTCCAGCTGCCATCGAAGAGCTAAATCCAGTCGTTTCCCTGATTTTTCTCAGCATGGGTGAGCCCTGACGGTATCCACACCCTCTGCTTTCTGTGATTCGAGTATCATTTGTTTTCCTGTCTGAGCTTCCATTTTCTCTCTAGACTCTCTTCCTCAGCAAACCAGCTGTTCATCCTCACCTTCAAAATATATGAAGTCCTGCTGGACCCACATGCCTCAGTGCTTGAGCGTCCATCTATGTAAATCAGAAGGTCAGGACACATACCTGGGTTGCGGGCTCAATCCCCAGTGGGGGCGCAGGAGGCGGCCAATCAATGACTCTCCCTCATCGATGTTTTTATCTCCCTCCCTCTCTGAAATCAATAAACCTATGTTTAAGCATACACACACACACACACACCCTAAACTCTCAGCAAGGTTCAGTGCCCATAACAGCTGCCAAGCAAGCGTCAGCCGTTGTGAATGTGTGCTCTGCAGATCCTCACTCAGCACCGCACTGGACCAGGGGAAAGCATGGACAGTTGATGAAGTCACTGTAAATAGCAAAATGGATAATTTTCTAGTAAACGATGTCCTGTGTCAACATAAACATTCAAACCTATGGAGACTTCTTGTGAGTTTATTTGAGCCAAACTGTCAGCAATTGCTAGGAAGCAGAATCTCGATTGAGGAAATGCTCCAGAGACGGGCAGTTTTGCACCTTGTTTTATACATTAGAATCAAGAGAGGACTTACGTGGGTTACATGAAATTCGTTGGTGGTAGATTAGGGAGGCGGGAGAAAGCAAAGCAGGGAAACCTCTGGGATTGGATAAAAAGTAAAGTGATAGACACATACTTTGACATCGTTGAGTACAGGAGAGTTAATAGCCAACAACTGACATGATAAAAATAGCAACGAAAGGATTCACGGTCTCTGCTGGTGCATGGGTTGTGCCCTGAGGGGTCCAGGAAAGGGGCAGTTACCCTGATATTTCAAAAGTACGTTATCCTGGATGCAAAAGACAATAAACACGGAGAGTCTAGCCTAGGACATGACTACCTGCCATAAAGTGCTTCTAGTTCAAAAGTTTCGTTTCAGACCATCCTTTATGGTTATTTTAGGTATCTGGGTTTGCAAGGCCACCACACAGCCTTCCCTGAGCTTGTCAGGTTAGTACGTGGCCCCTTGTCATCCACAATTATTCTCTGTATTCTCATATGAAAAACCAGAAACAGGCTTCAAAAGCGTAAAGAACATTTATGGGAGAAAAGCTTACCATTAACTTGAAGTTCTACCAGTGGGAAAAAGAACACCATTTTCCGTTCTCGAATCCGGACATCACCCTCCCACTTGTGCTACACACATGTGTAGGAGCAAAGCCTGCGTGAGGTGCACAGGTGTGTGCGTTTCGAGTGTGTGATACAGGGGTTTGAATCCCAGCTCCGCCTTTATTTGTGCAGCTTCAGGCAGATGACCTCACCTCTCTTCACCTTGGTTTCCTCAATTAAAGTTGGAATTCAGAAAAGGATTTGACCTTAGAGTTGTGCAAAAATGAGCTTACAATTGTGCCTAACACAAAGTAAGCCCTCAGTAACGGTTAGCTTACCACCATGTTTGTCATTAAGAGAGGGAAAGACAATTAAGACAGTTTAACTAGGAGACTAAGAGGTGATGAGGACCTGGATTGCATGGATTGCAAAGGTAATAAAGATAATGAGCCTATGGTATTTAATATCTATTCTTTCAAGAATATGATTTCATTGTCTGGGATGAGGCTCCTATCGTAGATGGGTTTTTTTGTTTTGTTTTGTCTTTGATATATCTTATTGGTTTTGGAGAGAGAGAGAGAGATAGAAACATCAATGGTGAGAGAGAATCATTGATCGGCTGCCTCCTGCGTGCCCCACACCAGGGATTGAGCCTGCAACCCAGGCATATGCCCAGACTAGGAATCGAACCATGACCTGGTTCATAGGTCGACACTCAGCCACTGAGCCCCTCCTGGCCAGGCTGCTATCTTAGTTTTCTAAGCTCCGCAGGAGATCCTGAGGGGCTGTCAGAGTTGAGAATCGTTGCCCAGATTGCAAATCAGAGGCAGAAGGGGGGGGGGGGTTAGAAATGATCCCGGTTTACTCCTATGCATTTTCTAGGCTAGAGGCAGAAGCAGGACTTGAGGTTGCTGAAGTAGTCATGGAGTTTTTTTTATTAGAAAAATGAAAATGTTTGATTACGAAATTTATTACAGAATCATGAGCAAAACATTCAAGACGAGTTTTGCCCTAGGAGAAGGGTGATGAATACCTGGAGAGATTGAGTGCGTCAGGTCGATGCTGCCTCTCACTGAGATGTGTTGAAACAAGTCGCAACTGGGCCAGGGTGGGGATGGAGTTCATTGCGACTAGGATTTTATGCCTTTTAAACAAGCTCCAAAAGCTAAGCAACAGGCCTGACTGGGTGGCTCAGTGGTTGAGCGTCGACCTATGAACCAGGAGGTCACAGTTCGATTCCTGGTCAGGGCACATGCCCAGGTTGTGGGCTTGATCCCCAGTGTGGGGCGTGCAAGAGGAAACCAATCAATGATTCTCTCTCATCATTGATGTTCCTATCTCTCCCTCTCCGTTTCTCTCTGAAATCAATAAAAAAATATATATATTTTTTTAAAAAGCAGCTAATTAGGTAACAATGATATTTCCTAGGTAACCCCTCACCCAACCCCTCACCAGCCCCGTCTTTGTGCCCACTCGCCCTGGAGCCCTACGCCCAGCCTCGCAAAACAGACAGACACTCTTCCAGACTGTAACCAGCTCCAAGATAGGACCCCATCTGTCTCTCCACGTTTGTTTCGCCCACCACCTGTCGCCATGCCTGGTGCAGAGCAGGTGCTCCCGGAGCGTTTGTTGAATGACTAGAAGGAGAAATGGGCTGGTGCATCCCTTCTGAAGGCCCCTCTCCAATCCCTCTTCTCATTCGAGATTTCTTAAATCTTTTTTAAACTATGAAACGGCGCGTGTGCTGTGTAGAACACTTGGGAGAAGGTGGAGTACACTGAAGCAGACGTATAACCCCACAACTCGCGTTTGGTGATTCCGCGTTTCCATCTTAGTCTGTGTGCACGTGCACTCCTCACTTGTCTGCTGGGCGATGAGCCTGTGCTTCCTTTAATGAGGGCGAGCGCCTGCTCCAGCACAGGCAGAGGGCCACTCTCTGAGGCTGCAGCACTTCCTGTCCCAGGAGCAGTGTCGAGCCAGGGCCTGGAAACCCGCTAAAGAGTGGCTGTCTCGCTGCTCGCCCTGGAGCTGGGAAGCCTGACTGCCTAGCATGCCAGTTCTCAAGCAGAAACGCTTTAGAATTGTAGTTTCTCCATCTCCTTAGCAGTCTACCTGTGTAGACTAGAGAAACATCCAAAACTCATCACATAGCCTGCTACTGCTCTGCTCTGCCTCCAGGAGTGATTTTAATTCTTACTCTACAGTATTAACTTTTTTTAAGTCACTTTCATCAAATGGCCCAATTTCTCTTTTTTTAATATATTTTTATTGATTTGAGAGAGAGAGAGAGAAACATCGATGTGAGATAACATCAGTCGGCTGCCTCCTGTACAGACCCCCAACCAGGGATTGAACCTGCAACCTGGGTATGTGCCCTGACCAGGAATCGAACTCAAGACCCCTCAGTGCATGAGACGATGCCCAACCAACTGAGCCACACCAGTCAGGGCAGTATTATTTTTTTTTATTTGGAAACAAATTTAAACATCGGAAAATTGTAAGAATAATACAAGGAACTCCCATATGCACCTTATTCAGATTCAGAAGTTTTGCCCTATGCTTTGCCTTTTTCTCTCACACATGAGTAATATATATATATATATATATATATATATATATATATGCATATGCACACACACATACATATACATATACAAACACACACTAGGGGCATGGTGCACAAAAATTTGTGCACTCGGGAGGTCCCTCAGCCCGGCTTGTGCCCTCTGAAAGTCTGGGACCCCTTGGGGGATATCCACCTGCTTGCATGCCTAGCCAGCCTGGGTGAGGGGCTGATGGCTGTTTGCAGGCTGGCCAAGCCCTCCAGTGTGGACCCTCACCCCATTGGGGTGTGGCCAGCCTGGGTGCGGGGTTGAGGGCCGTTTTCAGGCTGCCCACAGTACCTTCAGGGTTCAAGTCCCTACTGGGGTGCCTGGGCAGCCTGGGTGCAGGGCTGAGGGCTGCTTTCAGGCTGCCCACAGCTCCCATTGACCCAACGTCCCAGAAAGGCTGGCTGGAATCAGGTTTCTGGGGTTTACTTATCTTCTATAATTGATACACTGTTGCTTTAAGCCCAGGCCTAGGCAGGTAACGAAGCCTCCTGTTGGCTTCAGCTCCATGGCTTCTATAATTGAAACAATGTTGCCTTAGTAGAGGCCCAGCAGGCCTAGGCAGGCAGTTTCCTCCATTGCTAGTGCAACAGAAGCCTCCTGTTTGGTTCAGCTCCGTGGCTTCTATAATTGCAACTATGTTGCCTGGAGCAGGGAGAGGCCCAGCCGGCCTAGGCAGACAGTTTACTCCTGGTGCAATGGAAGCCTGCTGTTTACTCTAGCTCCATGACTGCCAGCCTCCATCTTGGCTGGGTTAATTTGCATATAGCTGCTCTGATTGGCTGGTGGGCGTGGCCTAGGCATCCCAGAGAAATGGTCAATTTCAATATTACTCTTATTAGATCTATATATTTTGATTTTAGAGAGGAAGGGAGAGACAGAGACGCATCAATGATAAGAGAGTCACTGATTGTCTGCCTCCTGCACTCCTCCCACTGGGGATCAACCCCACAACCTGGGTATGTTCTCTGACCAGGGATCGAACTGTGACCTCTTGGTTTATAGGTCGATGCTCAACCACTGAGCAACACCAGCCGGGCCACACACGGATTTTTTTAAAAACAATTTGAGAGTAAGTTGGAGATGTGCCCCTTTAGCCCTGAACACTTTAGATGTATTTCCTATGAGACGACAGCAACCACAGCACAGTTATCAAAATCAAGAAATTGACATTCCACATTATTATCTAACTCACAGTGTGTGTCCCAGTTTTGGTAAATGTCCCAACCATTACAGTAGTTGTTAACAGCCGTGTGGTTATTTTCTGGAGTTCAGTCCATGACCACACATTGCATTGTTGTCGTGCCTCTTCAGTCTCCTTTCATTTGGTGAGTTCCTTAGCCTTCGTCTTGCCTGACCTGACCCTGACATTTTTTGAGAATGCCCCTCCGTTTGGGCTTGTCTGATGTTTCCTTGTGGTCAGGTTCGGGCTGTGTGTGTTTGGCAGGAATGCTCCTGTGCTGAGGTTGTGTCCCGAGTGCATCACGGGGGAGGCAGGCCCATGGGGGAGGCGGGCCCATTGGGTCCGTTTGTCCAGCCCCGGTGATACCCACCTTGCTCCTGTGGTTCAGGGGGTGTCTGCCATGTTTCCCTCCGTGGAGTTTCTTTCTCCCTTTGTAATTAATAAGGGCGCTGTCAGCAATGGCTTCAACGCCATGTAACTGTCCCTTTTCTCGCCCAGTGTTGCCCGACTAGCTTCGGAAGGCCGGCCTCCATCATTCCTTTTATTAGTTTCTGCTGTTGAGCTTGAGCGCTGGAGAATCCTTACTCTTATCTACCAGCTTATTAAGCTTAGTGTAGAGCCGAGGGGACATGGTGGCAGCTCAAATCTGTGCATCCATCACACTGTGAAAGATGACAGAGGAGAGAACCTAGAAACCAGGATACAGATGTGTTCCTGAAGAGAGACCACAGCAGATGAACAAAGTCAGTAACAGGCGCAAGTTACACTGGGCTGTAAGAACAAAAGCTTGGACTTACAGATCGAAAGAACTCACCTGAATTCTACAAAGTAAGTGAAAACTGACATTTACGTAGACACATCCTAGCTACCATCCGAATTGTGAAGGTTTAATTTTTTTTTTCCTAAAATCATCTTCTGTATTAAAAAAAAAAAAAAAAAGACAGGTGTGAAAGGAACAAAAATAAAGGTAACCTCATTGATCTCTTTTGCCATCGTCAGTGTCAGCAAACAGTGGAAAGGGAGAGCTCTGATAAGGAAAGATTTACCCAAGAATTTTCTGCAGATTTTTTCCCAATTTGCAAAGACCTCAGACATGTTCGGCTGCTGCCCCGGCTGGTGTGGCTCAGTTTGTTGGAACGCCGTCCTGTGCACAAAGGATCGAGGGTTCAATTCCCGGTCGAGGCACATACCAGCTTGCAGCTTTGGTCCCAGTTGCACTCGAATCAATCTCTCTCCCCCGTCCCCCTCTAATTTTTTTTTTTTTAAGCATTGCTGCTTAGAAGAACCTGGAGCTTTTTATCTCTGCTATTATCCTGCTAAAGAGGCTCTTGATTAACCCTCTCACAGTCCT
Organism: Murina feae; assembly: GCA_004026665.1. Taxonomy (NCBI): domain Eukaryota; kingdom Metazoa; phylum Chordata; class Mammalia; order Chiroptera; family Vespertilionidae; genus Murina; species Murina feae. Next base: position 14,177 of record PVJC01035528.1, read on the forward strand.
TAGTGCTGTCGCAGAGGCCAGAGGGGCTCCCACCACCGCCACTGTGCTTACCAGTGCAGCCATGTGAGTCCAGCTGCCGGCTGAATGGCACTCCCCATGTGGGAGCGCACTGACCACCATGGGGCAGCTCCTGTGTTGGGGGTCTGCCCCCTGATAGTCAGTGCCAGTCATAGCAACTGGTTGTTCCACTGTTGCATCGATTTGCATATTAACCTTTTATTATATAGTGTATAGACCCCCCCATTCTCCTTTTTTTCTCTAGTCCACTGGCCTTTTTGTGGTTCCTCACATGTACCGAGCACACTGCCCATCTCAAAAACCACTGCACTGTGTTCCTTTTGCCCAAATGCTCTTCCTCACCTACCTACACATCCAGCTCCCCACTTCCTTCAGGTGTTTATTTGAAAGCCATTTCTCGTTGAGGCCTTCCCTGGTCAACCTGTGTGACTTCTAATCCACTCCCCCTTCACTTTGTGTCTGCCTTTCCTGGCTTAGTTTTTCCCTTTAGCATTTATCACTATTTAATACTAGAGGCCTGGTGCACAAATTTGTGCACAAGTGGGGGGGGGGTCTTCCAAGCCTGCCCCAATGAGGGCCCATCGGGCTGGGCCAGTAGGGGGGAAGGGCCACAGGCAGTTAGCCGGCGCCCTGCCCCTGATCAGGGTGTTGGGAGCCAATCGAGGGCCGGGCCAGCTGGGGCGGGCTGATCGGGGCCTGGATCAGGCTGGTTGGCTGCTGCAGTGCACGTCATAGCCTCTTGTTCTGCTGACCCAGTCGCTAGGCTTTTATATAGTGAGATAGTATTTAGTTGGTTTATTGTCTTGTCTCTTCAATTAGGACCCAAGTACCATGACGACAGGTGTTTTTGTCTAAAATAGACGAGATTTTTCTAGTGCAGTCACAAGACCTGGAACACAGCCTGTACATAGTAGATACAACACAAGTACTTGTTCTTATTGTTGTTATCTGCATTTTCTTCACTTTTCACTAAAAGGTTTTATTGAGGTATAACTGATATAAATATTACATTAGTTTCAGGATTACAGCACAATGATTCGATACTTGTATATGCTGTAGAATGATCATCACAGTGAGTCTGTGCCCGTGTCAAACAGAAACGTTCACCACAGAAAGCTTTTCTGAAAAGAAGGATTTTATTGAGCCACTTGCTGGCCAGAAAAGGGCCGAGTCTCAGGACACGCCATCTGAACCAGCGCAGTGGGTCTGGATGGAGGAGACGATGTGTGTGCCCCTTAGAGCGGTTCAGCTCCCCCCCCCCCGCTCCCCCCACCCTTACCAGATGCAGCTTCTGTCCATCTGCTGTCGGCCTCCAGCCTTCTGGCTGCGCAGCCTGGTACCTGTGGCGTGAACAGTCTCCGCATTCACCCAGTAAATAAAAGTGAGATCTCCACTTCTCCTGGAGGAGGGAAATTCTGTGTGGGGGACACATGTTCAAATCCCCTTCCTCCAATAGGATGACAGCATTTTGCCTTGAAAGTAGTATCTATTAAGAGTCGGGGGGGGGGGTGTACAGAGAGAGACGTGGGTGGATTGTTGTTTTCCCAACTTTAAGTTCCTATTTGCTCCTGCTTCACTCCCATGTAAATCCTTTTATGTTACTTGCTGCACCAGCCAACCAGCCAGCTCCCTCTGAAATATTCTGCTCGGGTTTTACGAGACACCTGGGGGGTAACTTAGAGACAGGAGGCCAGACAAGGGTGAGGAGTCCAGAGACTGGCTTAGAAGGGCAATGAAGAGAGGCCTCGGGGAGCAGGGAGCCGTCTTCCAGGGCTTGATGAGCGCTCACGAGGTGCGAGGGGTGGTTATTACCGCGATGTGTCAAGCTCTGGGGCTGGGGAGGAGCGCTGAGGAATGTAACCGGGAGCTGGAATGGGATGCATGCAAAGAAAGCTGTTCTCCGAGCGGTGAATCCGATGAGCTCTAGAGAGGAGAACAGACACAGGCTGCTCTCGAGGTGGGGGCAGGGGGCACTGTCATTATGTTCCCATCGCAAACCTGCGGAAGAACTTAGCCTTTGCTGTGCAGAATATAAGGGGATTCGCTTACAATTTGCCGGCTTTCAGGTTACCTGACCCCAGCTCCGTGAATTTATAGATTAGTTTTACCTAAACTAACCCAAAAGGAAATGTACGGGAAGCTTCGAAAGATGCCTGCAACAAACCTTAGATTGAAATGCTAATAACAGCACAAAACAAAAAGAACGTGGCAGAGCCGACTCTTTTTATTGATTGAGTTGCATGATCAGAAGCATCGAGAGCCTGGTTGATGGTGATGAGAACCGGAGTAGCACCGGTGGTCACGGCTGGAGCCGACGCCCCTGGAATCTCCTTCTTTCCCACCCGAGCGGTCTCAGCAGACCACAGGCAACAGGTCCCCTTTGGGCCTCTGGCCACTGCAGATGCCGCCCTCTCCTGTGTGGCATTCAATGCTGTGGGTGGGCTGAAGATTTGGGGACAATCCCCGTTTCCTTTCCCCCCCCCCCCCCCCCAGCCCTGCCTCTAAGCATAGACTCTTGAAAACAGTTCTGGTCGCCCGAAAAGAAGTTTCCTTTTCTATCCATAAATAGACAAGTGAGCGCAGATAGAACAGCTTTCTTAAATACATAAAATCAGGTGTAGTTAGCCATCCACTGAAACGCCTCGTGTGTTTCCTGGGCCGTCCGCTGGCTGGTCCCAGGCACCGAAGGGTTGCCTTCCAGATTGTGGGTTTGATCCCTGGTCAGGGTACGTGCTTTGTGAGTGATGCCGCTAAGTCCGGCTCATCAGACCCTTACCGTTCTGCTCCCTGAAATCAGGATCGGGAAGGAAAGGGAACAGTGAGTGATCAGTGGCAGCAGGAGGCTTTGTGGGCACCTTGAACAAGCTGCCGAGAGCAGCAGGGCGATGCGGGGAGAAGCGGCTCTGGGGTCTGGGTGGCGCTGAGGCTGTTGGCTTTCCTTTGAGCTTGGAAGTTAAGTCCTGAACAGTGGGGGAGGGGATACACGGTTTCCTCCCTGGGGAGCTGGAGTTTGAAAACTTTGGCTTGGACCAACTCTAGAAACAGACCGAGTCCACGTGAAATACGTGGACTGGGAAAGAGCTGGGTGTGCCTGACTAGACAGAAGGATTCAGGTCCAAGATGGCTCCGAGATGCTCTTCCGTGAAGAGCTCTGGCTTTGGCTGCCTTGCTGGGTGAACACCTGTGCCTTTCCTTATGCGATTGTTTTCTTAAAATATATTTTTATTGATTTCAGAGAGGAAGGGAGAGGGAGACAGAAGCATCAATGAGAGAATCACCGATCAGCTGCCTCCTGCACGCCCCCCACTGGGGACTGAGCCCATAACCTGGGCATGTGCCCTGACCCGGAATTAAACCATAATCTCCTGGTTCAACGCTCACCCACCGAGCCACTCCAGCCGGGCACTTCCGTGACTGTTCTTACTGGGTTATCTGCTGTGACGGGGAGAGGGTGGGGTGTTCAGCATTTCTGCTCCGGGCCTGAGGAAAAGCAAGAACTTTTATTGGCATGGTTAGGGTTCAGGCTAGGGTTAGCCTTTCCTGAATCAGCCCCAAAGAGCCCTCTTGCTCACTAGCCCAGGGATGACATCTGAGACTTTGCCTTCCTTGCTCTGGACAATGCTGCCACCTACTGGGAACCAATAATAATGGCATTTAAGTTAAGAGACATTTTCAAATATAACTCACACTAGGGGCCCAGTGCACAAAAATTTGTGCACTCGGGGTGGAGGGAGTCCCTCAGCCCAGCCTGTGCCCTCTCACAGTCTGGGACCCCTCAGTGGATGTCCTATGATGGCCCCAGTCTGCCAGGCGCCTTGTGTGTGTGTGTGTCACCACTGGAGACCTGCCCCCAGCCGCATCTGAGGCTCGGAGCAGTCCTCCTGTGTGTGTCTACCTGCTGGGGGCCTGTCCCCAGGCACACCATCAAGGCTTGGAGCAGGCACCCCCTCTATGTTGATCTCTCAGACTCTTGCCCTCCCCTGCATGTTGTTCTCTTTTTTGAGCTGTGGCCAGG